>VTPC01003050.1:40993-52953 GCA_011009095.1 Ignelater luminosus | reverse complement strand
GCATCGTAGGTTCACCCGTAAGCTTACGCTAGGTCCACTGTATCTTGGATAGTTTCAGAGATATTTAAAAAAAAAGTAGATTTCTCAATTTTCGTTATTATTTTTTCTTTCCTTTATTCGAAGAGATATCGGAAAGTTAAAACCACTTTTCCATTGCCACTTTTTTTCTCTATTAAGATACGCTAACAAAATTACTGTACAACGTTCCGGTTTTGAGTAATCATCATCATCAACCTCATTTTTTTAAATAGGCGAAAAAACAATTGAAAATTGTTTTGAATAGCTCTTGTTGTCACGATTCTAATGATGTAAACATGATAGGGTTATTTTGGTTTTGATTTTTTTGTGTTGAACGCTGCTGTGGCCAACTGTAATAATTGCTGTTCATCTTTAAAATTTTGGTTGAGCACATGATTCTTGACATAACTCCAGAGGATTAGATTAGGTGATCATGCAAGCCAGGGTACTGCAGAATGCATTAATTTATAGCATAAGAGATCAAAATAACCCTATCATGTTTGCATCATTAGAATCGTGACAACAAGAGCTATTCAAAACAATTTTCAATTGTTTTTTTGCCTATTTAAAAAAATGAGGTTAATGATGATTACTCAAAACCGAAACGTTGTACAAGAATGTTGCTAGCGTATCTTAATAGAGAAAAAAAGTGGCAATGGAAAAGTGGTTTTAACTTTCCGATATCTCTTCGAATAAAGGAAAGAAAAAATAATAACGAAAATTGAGAAATCTACTTTTTTTTAAATATCTCTGAAACTATCCAAGATATCTAGATTTTGCGAACGCCAACAAAAAGGTTCTACAAATAGCCAACTTTCATCCCATTTAACCGATCTTGTACATCTTACCGTTTCCAAGATCTCCATGCTGTGCATCTTTATCTTGGACACACTGTATACAGAAACCAACATAACCTAAACCTCCGTGTTTCCGTTTTACTTCTTGTGTTTATTTTGTTTGTAAATTTTGTTTTTGGATTATAGATTTTAACGTGAATACATAAAACTACTTATTTTAAATTTGGCGGATATTTTATTCAAACTTGCTAGTGTAAATTGGACGTCGACTCAGGTGGGCACTAGCGCATACTGTCCATGCGACTTTCACGTGATCACTGCATTGGTTCGCCGATTTTAGTATATGGATTGTTTTCGACGCAAACATTGGCAGAAAACTTTGGATATTTTCCACCCGAAAATTGATCAAATTTCTTTTGACGCAAGGATTGACGAATTCACCGTCACAACAACAAATAATAATAAATTATTAAAATTGTGCATTTTTGCACTCATCTTAGTATCACATGTGAGAGAATTCCGTTAATTTGTTATCTTGACCTTCCTTAATTATGCAGTTACCTTATCCCGGAGCTGCACTAGCACCATGGACGCTAATAAATAACAGTTTAACGCTAGGTAAAACAAAAAGGAAACGACAACAAGCGCGCAGAAAGCACGGAAAACCGTCTTGAAACGCTAGAAATAAAAAGTGCAAAGTGTAGAGTTTCAAAAAACTATTTATAGTTTATAAAATAAAAGCACTTTACTCTTGGGTTCCTTTATGTGTTAAAATAAGCATTATTATTAACTCTATAGACCTTAATTTTTAAACAAGCAAAAACTTTTAAAAAGAATGCATTTTTTCGTACCATCAAGTTTTTGACTCGTTACACCTATTCCGGAGTCGAGCCAGGGACACACTGTATATGTGTAAAACTTACTACAATAGGTACTTCTTGAATAAAATCTAAATCTAATCAAATCTCAGTTGTAGATGTTTAAGATTAGTATGAAAAGTAACGAATGATCCACATGATTTGTATCCTTGGTTGGCCATGGGCAGAATTACGTAAGTCACTTCATATTATAATAATTCGACATACTGTATAGTGGTTTGTCTATTTTTCTTGTTCATGGTCAACTGAGCATACAAATTTTATGGATTACTCGTTAGTTTTTAAGTCTAGAATTAAAAGTAATTTTCAATTATTAATCATCTTGTTACGATGGATGAAACCCTGGTTCATCATTATGATCCAGAAAATAAAGAAATGTTTATTAAGAAGTGGAAATTTCTAGTTCTTCTCGATCCAAAAACTTTCGTGTGCAAAAGTCAGCTGGAAAAGTTCTTGCCTCCATCTTTTGGGACAGATGGTATAATTTTAGCAGATTACTTAAAAAAACAATCACGAGAGAGTAGTATGCATCTCTATTAACCAAGCTTCGGGCCAACATTGTGGAAACATGACAAGCAAAAATTTCCGAAGGCGTCTTGTTTTTGCAGGATAATACGCCCGCCCACGAGTTTTGTATTGCCCTGCAAAGAATCAATGAAATGGGGTTTCAAATTGTCGACCATCCGCCATATTCTCCCGATTTGGCCCCGTCTTATTACTATATCTCTTTCCGAAACTTAAAAATCATTGAAAGGGCAAAACTATATGACAAATGAGATGGTAACTGATGTTGTGCAGTTGCGGATTTTCTAAAGGATTAGAATTACTTTTTAATGTTTTTTACACACAGAATTAACACGATTTTTAAAACATGTTCTAAATATTCCCTTGTCAAATTTTTAAATGCAGTTTTGACGTTAAATGTGCTGTATGCAACGATGTCAGATTTCAATGACAAAATTGTAGTCAATCTTGAAGTCAAATGTAACACCGTGTTAGACGGCCCTTTTTGTACTGCCTCGGCAGCAAACGTACTCGAACAATCCTTGTAATATAATAACATGTGATCATTAAAATTTAAGTTCCCAGTAGGCTGTGAAATTGCATGCCAACACATAACCTATAAACTGTTGATTTTGCCTTGTTTCTAATGCAAACTGTCAATTTGACAGATAATTTTCCGGAATAAGCTAAGACATAATTTTTTCTTTCATAGCCTCCTGGGAACTTAAATTTTAATGATCGCATGGTAGTACTGTTTTGTAAAGTTCTAACTCCAAATTATTTAAAAACACTTAATCTTTTTGCAACTTTTATCAGTGTTTGATGATGATAGAATCACAGAACATTAGAATTCTGTATAACACAGTTGTTATGCTTCTTTATTTTAAATCAGTACAAGCTTTTGTTTATTTCTGTGGGGATCGAAAGGTCACAACTCACAATATTAAATAGAATTTCAGGGATATACTTCATGAAATCACAAAAAATTGTTATGGCATGTAATAATAAATTTCGTCATCATCATATTCTCCGTTCCAAACGTCTCCTTCTTCAGTAAGATCATCTCGAGGTAGTTCATTTGTAAAAAATTGTATTTTAGTAAATTTCTTACGTTGTATGTTGCCATGCCTATCTGAAGGTAAGGGTTCAATCGAATCAAAAAGAATTTTTACGACGCCACCAGCCATTTTGATTCCATAATGCCCTTTCCAAACTTGTACATTATGTCCATTATTTTCAAATGTAATTCCTTCCAGCTTTTCTGGATATTCTGTAATTACGAGCTCCATCTAGAAAAAATTAAAAAACGTATATATTTTATTTTTGTAGAAGAAACTCATCAACGTTACTACTTTTTGCCATTTGGGATCTTCCCATTGAGCTTTGAAATAAGTAACTAATGGTTTGGTAAAAGGAGCTTTTAGTAAATTCACTCCTATGAATCCACACTGTAACACGTATTCACAACCACAATCAAGTCTACCAGTTGCCCATTCGCTTAAATAAATATGAGGTTTGTAACTGTCCATAATATACCTAAAAAGTTTACTTTTCCCAAATTTAATAATTTGTGCTTTATGCCCGGCAAAATAAGATGTGACAAAGCAACTTTTTTGATTATAGAATTCAGGTACATTTTGTGGAAGAGGATCAGATCCAACTGGTGTGTTTTCAATGTATTGGTCTCCTTCCCACATTTTACATTGCCAATTGTTCATACCGTCTTGTCCATTTCCATTTATAAGTAAATTGGTATCAAAATATGATGTGGACAATAAGCAACAATATAAATACCAGGGTAATCGCTTAGCTTTACATTTATATTTTCTTTCATAGATTGTTGACCACAATGAGTAAGATTTTATAAGTTTGTTCCACTTACGACAAACTAATGAACAACTTAATAATACGTATGGGTCGACAAAACTTAGAATATAAAGAACTATCTCTTCTGGTATGTAAATATTTCTTAAATATAAGCCATTACCGGAAACTTCTACATATTCATCAACACTTGGAAAACGGGGTACAAAGTCCATTTCTTTCTTGTGCACAGCAACCTTCTTTTTTTTCCCCATTTTAAGATTTAAAGCACTTTATTCATATTTACTATACAATAGAAGAGTGATAAGGCAATGGTGATAATCAATACAGTAAATAATTTCAATACGTTGCCATGGGCAACTACCTACTGATCTCATTAAGCCTATAGCTGTTACGAATGAACTAGTCCTATAAAAGCAAAGTTATAATATAACTAGTATCTGGGGCATGATATACCACAATTCCAAGTTGTCAACCGGCTTGTATACCTATGGTGCGCGCACGTCATGTTTTGAATGTTTGGAATTGCGTTTTATTAAATTTCCTCATTGTTACATTAACTCTTTTAATTTACCGTTTCTTATTATTTTTTTATATCAAATAGATATAAACACCAAGGCCTAACCAGTTGCATCACGGCCCAAGCATTTATAGCACGGCACAACGATCTGTACCATGGCACAAAAACTTGCACCGCGGACGAAGCACACCGTCATAACCAAAGCACTTCCAACATGGCTGAAGAACTTGCGTCATTAGCCAAGTACTTGCACCACGGTTCAACCACTTCCACCACGGCCCAAGAACACTTGCATCCATTATCCTAGGGGCCGTCGCTGTCGCTCGTGCCGTAAACCCTACGAATTCAAAATACACACTTTACACTCGAGTTGTATACAGTATTTTTTGCACGACCGTATTTTAAAGAAAATAATAAAGAAAAACCATTGATAGTAGATTAAAAAATGAAGTTGGCTAGGATCATAGGAACGTATAATGATTTCATTACGACATCGATACGGCCATTATAACATCGATACGCGAAATTAATTGCAAATGTTTATAACTGTCAACTTTCGACATTGACAACTAGTTGTAAAGCGCCAACTTTACACGCATTCGTGCAAAAATATAATTTTTGTATGTTACTAATAAGTAATAATCGTAATAATCATAAAAATAATTATTTATTTGGAGGGGGGCGACAGGTTTTGTGACGTATTATTAAATAGAGGGTTGGAAAAAATGTGATGCAGCGTAACGAATGGGAAGGGAAGGGTCAAAAATACGTGAATTATTTGCGTGACGTATTTTATTGACTACAATTTCATCATTGAAATCTGACATCGTTGCATACAGCACATTTAACGTCAAAACTACATTTAAAAATTTGACAAAGAAATATTTAGAACATGTTTTTTTACACGCAAAATTAACACGATTTTTAAAACATGCTTTAAATATTCCCTTGTTAAATTTTTAAATGCAGTTTTGACGTTAAATGTGTTGTAGGCAACGATGTCAGATTTCAATGACGAAATTGTAGTCAATTTTGACGTCAAATTTAACACCGTGCCATGCGGCCCTTAGTGCAAAAATAATCCTTTATGTTAAAATTTATGTACTTTTTGTAAAAAATGACAAAAACCATCAGAAGCTGGGGATTTTCATTTTTCTAGATTCTATTCATGATTTTACTGCGTACCCATGAGTACGCCTAAATCGACGCTCGTTTGTTGTTTGGTTGCATACCTGTACAATGTTATAAGAATAATGTAGACATAGTAGATTGTGACTTCATAAATCCTTGATGACGTGTATGCACGGTCTCGAAAATCTAACTATACAGGGTGAGTTTTTTCCGATGTTTAGTATGGGGATCTCGAAAACTAGCAGAGATAAAGAGACGATTAAAAGGGGAAAGAATTGCAGTTTTACGAGCTTAATTTAATAAGCTTTTTGTTTTTTAGAAAAAATGGATGACTAACTAGATATCTCGCAAAAATAGTTTTTTTTTTTATTTTGTTCAGTGCCTATAGCTCTGGTATTATTGACTTTAGAAAAAATGTATAAAGTAATATGTTGTAGGTAATTATGTGCTTAATAATACAATCTAACCGAAATTTTTATTTAAGCTATAATTTTTGAGTTATGAAACAAGCTTGTGTTTTTTCTAATGGAAACCATAGTCGGTCTCGGCCATGACTTTATAAAAAGACCCTTTTTCAACGATTCTAACGATATACCACTTGACATAGTTTTATAAATAAATAAAGTAGGGCAAATGTTTTTAAGGTGCCGTGATTGTTTGTGACATCATCCCTTTTCGAGCTATGACGTCATATGGAGTTTTTTTTAAATAGAATGCTATATTTTTCGTTTTATTTTTGGGTAGTACCTTCAAAGACCTTTTTAAGGAACCCATACTTGTCACGCCTATTTTCAATAGTTTTTAAGATATGAAGTTTTTTTAAATAGAATGCTATATTATTTTTGGGTAGTGAACAGTGACCTTGATTATACAGAAACCAAAAACTGATTGAAAGATCCTTTTTCAAAAATATCATTCGGGTTTTGAAATTATTGATTTTATTTCATAAGTAGTTTTGCCACTGTATATAAATGAAATTAAGAAAAATTAAAGTTTCTGTTACAATATTTAATTTAGCACAGAACAAATTAAAACATTTAGTATTATACACTATGTAAGTCTTGTCGTGTCTTGCTTACTTCGACTACGAATTAATATTTTAATTAAATTAATAAGCATAATAAGGGATTTGAAAAAATCAGGGCTGCAATGCTAGGATACAAATGCAGTCCTTAGCAGGGGCAACAGAATTTTGAAAATTAGCAATTCGAGCTAGGATCATCTACCCATCATAAAACTTGGACGACCCTTTTGAGCGAGTTATCAGTTCGGGTGCACCGGTTTTTGACAAGTTGGTGGGATATTTTTGAATACCAGTTTGACAACATTGGAACAGTCAAACTCCAAGTCAGTGCTGCCAATAATGGCGATTTTCCGCCAAATTGGCGTTTAGCGGGATAATTATGGCGCGCAAAAGTTCTTGTTGGCACCTGGCGCATTTTTTGGCGCTTAAAAATTGTTTAAGTTTAAATCTGTTTGACTTTAAAATGTTATAACTATTATTACTTTTATTACATCTCAGAAATACAAGTTATACAGGGAATCTTAATATATGTGCAATTCGAACTAGCATTCGACGGTGGTGCCCTTTCGTAAATGAACTAAGAATATACATGATGTTTAAATGAAAATTTTACCGAGATTTGAATTGGCGCTTAATATGGCGTTTTCTTCATCTTTCAGATGGCGCTGTTTGGCGCTTTGACGGAACGGAACTGGCGCTTCTGTGAGATAAAATACTGGCAACACTGCTCCAAGTTTTAAAAGATTTATAAAGCGTTTAAAGACGTTGTTTGTGTTTGTATAGGTTATGTATTGTTGATTCAAAATATTTTTATTAGGTAGTAGTTTAATATCTGTTTTAAAGATTAAATTAGAAAATGACCCCAAAGATCTGTAGATTGTGTTTGCAAGAGCAAAAGCCACTTTATAATATATTTGAACACAGTGTTGAACTGCCAAATAAAATATTAGCATGTACTGCAGTGGAAGTTAGTTTAAAATTACTACAACCATTTACAGAATACAAGTTATTTGTGTTATTGAATTTCAGGTTTTAGAATGTGATGGACTGCCAACAACAGCTTGTATAAGTTGCATAGACATGATAGTGCAGTTTGATTTATTTAGAAAACAGTGCCAATGTGCTGATAGCGTCTTAAAGAAAAGATATGAACATATCAAGATTGAGAATAAAGTATCTAAAGATACACTTTTAGAAGATGATTTAAGAGGTCTCGAAGTTATTGATGATAAACTAAGACTTCCAAACCAAAAAATTAAAGTAGTAGCTAATGGTGGAAATGATAATAGTTTTGATAGTAGTTCAGATAGTTGCAATGATCCGGATTATGACCCAGAATATGACAATTGTGAATCAAATTTTGCCCCTGATGCTACCACGCTACAATCAAAATATGGCAAAAAAGCAACTCTTAAGAAAAAGAAATGTAAAATTAAGGTAGAAAAACATACCGCAAAGCATGAAAGAAATATGAATAAACGTCATACTCTAGTTTACACTGAAGAAGATTACGCAATTTTAGGAAAACAACGTAAAGTTAGGGTATATGAAATAGATGATGCTGTAAGTATATTAATTTTAATTTTCTTTGTGTATGTAGGTATTTATTTTCTTAATAATTTTATTAGATGAGAGAAATAATAGGAGAAAATGTTTATGTATGTGAAATATGTAGGCAAGAGTTTCAATCATTTTTTGAATATTTTGATCATCAAGAAGTTCATAATGGGGAACTGGTTTTTAAATGTAGCAAATGTCTGGAGGTAAGCAATTTACAATGTTATTAAACAAATTATTTAAAAAAAATTATAATATTCCAGATGTTTTCTAGTCGACAAAGTCTGGTTGAACATGATGCACGGCATAAGATACCCTGTAAAATTTGCAAGTTGGAAGTATTACCAAAGAGTATGTCTGCACATCTGCTTATACATACTGATGTTTATAAGTAAGTTATGTAAAGGTAAATATAAATCTAAATTTCCAATAAATTTTAATTTTTAAAGATGTTCAGAATGTGGAATGCGGCATACTTCAAATGCATCATTAGAAAAACACATAAAAGCTCGTCATATTGGCATAAAAGGTTTTGTATGTCATGTTTGTGGTAAACAAAGTAGTTGCCAATCATCAATGAACCGTCATATGGCTTATCACAGTACAGAACGACCATACAAATGTAAATACTGTGACTTTTGTGCAAAATCTTTAAATATTGTACAAGTACACACTTCTCGAAAGCATTTCGCTGAAAAATGTGTATGTGAAATATGTGCAAAATTATTTAAATCTCAACCTAGTTTAATTCAACACATGAAACGAATACATACAGCACGAAAACACATATGTGATATTTGTGGTAAAGCATTTATTGAAAGGTATAATTTGAATCGTCATTTAAAAAAACATGCAGGGCAAAGATTACATGAATGTAAATTGTGTCATAAAGAATTTTTTACAATTCGAAAACTAAAAGAGCACATGCACTCTCATCGCCAAGGGTGTGTAAATTGTCCCAAATGTGGAAAGGAATTTTTCTATAAAAAATACTATAATAAACATGTTTTAAAATGTACTAAGACTGATAATGATAATATTGTAGATAATGGTAATACTAATTTATCATTAGTATCTGATATTAAATGATTTTAACCCTTCTACCCTGGTTTTCTGAAAAATTACATATTTGCCGGAGTGGGGTAATTTAGTTACCTCGATTTATTTTTCAAGAAATCGATGTGATTTTTTTTCTGGGTGATTCTTCTGTTTTTTATATTGAAAAAACTTAAAACGCATTTTATTCTAAAATATAAAAGCTAATTATAAACATTCTTGCAAAATAATAGTAACATAATTTTATAATTGCAGTAAAATTAGTTTGTTTCTGCAAAAATCTAGCAAGTAAATCGTTTTGTTTTTTCTTTTATATAGCAAATGCATCAGCTTATTAGTTCTTACACAATTTGCAGTAGTTCCTTGTTTTTCAATCTTACCTTGTAAGATAACCACAGTATCTCAGCAAACACAACCTCACTTTATTTGGCAATTACAGAGCCGGCTCAAGATGTTAGGCGTCCAACCTAAGGATGTCACTTGTTAAAGAGCCAAAAGTAGGGTTGCCACTCGGCCAGTATTCCACAAGAATCCTGCAGCATGTAATTTTTGGAGTTCAAAGAAGGACCTACATGTTTGGTTTGAAACCTGAGGAAGATCCTTTCATGTCTGTTTCAGAGCTTCTGAGGGGATTCCCTATGGGCACCCATGAAGGCGTAAAAACAATCTTTGCTTAAGGGCACTGACATGATTTGAATCGACCTTGGTTGCCAATAAAAACAGGATGATTCTTGAAGTGATTTTTGCTAAGTTTTAGTTTTCTAAATTTGACTTTTAAAAAAGCCATTAACAAAAATCATAAACCAATAAATGGCTTTAAATTTTGTAAATAAGGCAAAAAAGAAATGAACAACAGCTGTAATCCACCATTGCCAGAACTTACAATAGATCCCCAGATCTGACAATTTTACAACTTTTGGTATCCTTCTAATTGGTTCTGATGACATACTTCATTGTTATTGCAGCAGTATTTTTTTTCAGTAGAGGTTGTAACAATCGTATTTTTTCTTTAATAGTTATAGATTTGTTTTTATATGAACTAATGAATCAATTACTTCAACAACTGTATAGTGAATATTGTAGCTAACTTGAAATCATTATTTCTCTAGAAGTACAAATATGTTTTTATGGGGGGGGGGGGGGGGGCAGCAGTTAACCAGTTCATTTATCGTTATGTGGTGGCCTGTTATAAGGAGCCAAGGAGCCATGGCACCACCACAAAGACATTTCATTTTTCAATTTAAAAAAAATAATTTATACTCTTAAAATTTTTTCCTTTAAAGTTTGACCTTTACCAGAGATTAAAAAATTAAAAATGACTATTTTATAAATATAAATATACTGAACTAGTGAACCCGCGCGCACAAAATGATAAAAATAAACATTTAGAGCCAAAGTGTGGCTCTAATGCGTTTAAGCAGCTGTAGACTTCAACGGGGCTGACGGATGAGGGAGGGTGTTTAGAGTTAGCGAGATGGTTGAGCCAAAATATATGTGGCTCCTGCAGTCTTGCTTAGTTACTCGGTGTGGGCGCGTCGTATTAGTTACACTATGCCCATTTTGAAACTTGACGTGAAGTGTGATATGAATATACAGTAATAAAAATAAATATAAAAGTGAAAGTAAATCAGTAAAATATTGTACACATTAACACT
The DNA here is from genome assembly GCA_011009095.1 of Ignelater luminosus. Lineage (NCBI taxonomy): Eukaryota > Metazoa > Arthropoda > Insecta > Coleoptera > Elateridae > Ignelater > Ignelater luminosus. The sequence continues at coordinate 41,989 of VTPC01003050.1, read as the reverse complement.
TTGAATGCGAGTCATATGTATGTTACTGAGATATGATTTTTGCGAAATCTTAGTAAAATCCTTCTAAACCATTTATAAAGAAGTTTTTTTAAATAATTTTTCTCATCAATAATGGCCCGATGAGGTATGACGTGTATACACGTCACACGCACTAAGCGTATAATTGTCATCCTAAGGCGGATGACGTTTATGCACGTCATACAATTTTTTTCATTTTTACAGTGAAAATATAAGATGTCTTCAGAAACAAAATTTATTTATAAAAAAAAACAAAATTATAAATATACAGTTATAAATTTTTGTGAAATTCCCTGAATCATGGAGTAACACACAGGGCAGGTTTGTTTTTGCATGGTGCGCAATGGTAAGCGGTTTACTTGCTGATTTTTTACACAAAAGTTATAATTTTTTTAAAAACTTATACAGTCTCCAAGAGGCTGACCAAATATTATAACTTCACTAACAAAGCTAAATATTCTACACGCATTGAAATGCACAAAGCAACTGGACGTGTATACATGTCATCCGCATTGGGGGTTGAGGGCGCATGACGTGCGTACACATCATTCGCACTCAAAGTGTTAATAACAATTGGAATACATCAAACATTTACAGTAATGACATTAAAGACGTAGCACTTAAAGCATATCACAGTCGAGGTTTTTGATGTTATTTTTAAACTGTTTAACATTGGGTGCATTTCGTGTTGCATCTGGCAACCTATTAAATATCTGAATTCCTTTACAAAAATTGATTTGCATGTAGTTTTGTTGCTAACATATGTTATTCGATAATCTGTAGCTGTTCTAGTTCCATACTGATGTATTTCATTATTTTGTATAAAAACGTCATTGAAATATGTCGGTGCTTTTTTCTTAATAACTCCATAGATAAAGCCTGTTTGTAACTATACAATTTTTAGTGCCAGAGTTACTACATAAAATTAGGAAGTAAAAATATGAACGTTGCATACAAGATATTTGATCATATTTGCAT
>VTPC01003050.1:0-28240 GCA_011009095.1 Ignelater luminosus | reverse complement strand
GGTAGCAGTCATCAACAACCCAAACTGAAAAGCATGTTAGCAAAGACAAAGGGAGTGCCATTCTATAATATAGATTCTTAGTACCTGGCCATAGCCTAAAGTTGTGAACAGTGTATCATTTCTCAGGACAAAAAAATGAGACGTCAAATTATAATATAGTGCTCAGTACCATAAATAATACATAATAATAATAATAGTACATACTGAAAAAAGATACATTTAGTTATAAAACCATAAACAGTAATAATGCTTCATAATAATGCTACAATCACACACACACATACAAGAAATGAGGAAGGATGTACCAAACTATTAATATAGTGCTTAGTACACATATTGGAAATGTAGAGTGTTACCTTGGGTGAAAATGTTTGAATAATCATCAAGGCAGTTCATACTTAATAAAGAGAGCCATTAACTGCTAAATTCATGTGCATTTTTATAAGTATTAATTTTTTTAAATTCGATCTTTTCGCTGTTATTTAAATTACCTGCTCCATCTTTGTGGTACGGATTTTTAATTATTCAATTTCTATGCAACTTCTCTACTGAACGCTTATAAGCGTTAGCGCTCACAGCACTGCTCCAAAATAAAATACGCCCCTTAAGTGGAATAAGTAATAAGTCCTGAGTTTTGTCAATATTTGCATTTTGTTAACTTTGATGTGATAGCCACTAGCAATAAATCACCCTGTATAAAGTATAAGTAAGAATTAATGTAGTACCAACATAAATATCAACGACAGTCCAATTAGGAAATTTAGTAGGAAGATGTTTTTAATTTTGCTTTCAATTCAATTATGTGCTTGTTACTGTAGGTGTTTTTTATTTGACTACTAATGCATAGTAGTCTTACTATTAAACCTGCTTTAAATATAGTAGGGACGTTGGAGAACCATTTCGTTGGTAATGCTGTGCTGAAAATCTTTCACTCTTCGCATCTATCATAACAAAGATGTCCGCAATGAAATATCAAAATAAAACGCAGAAAAGATTTTTCTTGGATTTTTCGTAGCTTTTAGCTAGATTATTGATTTTAAGTTAAAAGTTTGTGATATTTAATGACTGAAGATGAGCGAGGATAGTTTCGTTAAAGTTAAGCATTCAATTCCATTGGATATCCTTAGTGACCTTATAACGTAAGTGTCATTGCCTTCATGTTTATGTTTAGAGAAAAGTAGGGCAACTTTGTTGTTATTTTACAGGAGATTTTTAATTCATGTGCCACCCGAGTCAAAGCAAAATCTCATTAGGATATGTTTTCAAATTGAGCTTGCACATTGGTATTACTTAGATTTTTATGTAGCAAATGATAACAATTTAAAAGGTTGCACCATCACTGAATTCGCAGCTCACGTTTTTCAAGTAATAAAAAAAAGAAATAGTTGTTGGTAAATAATTAAAGTTGCATTTGTTCTTATAGCATATCCCATCTTTGAAATCACACTGTGACAATTTAAATGAAATAATGGAGGAATGGAAATTATATAAACAATCAGTTCCAACTTATGGTGCTATTTTACTCTCAGAAGACTTAACACATGTTTTGCTAGTGCAAAGCTATTTTGCCAAATCATCGTGGGGTTTTCCTAAGGGCAAAGTCAACGAGGAAGAGGATCCCACGCATTGTGCCATTCGTGAAGTCCTTGAAGAAACGGGTTTTGACATTACAAATTATATTGATTCAAACTATTATTTAGAATCAGTAATTCATGAACAGTTGATTCGTTTATATGTCATTGTAGGCATTTCAATGGACACTCAGTTTCGACCTCGAACACGTAATGAAATAAAAGCCTGTGAATGGTTTGCAATTGGTGATTTACCAAACAGTAAAAAGGATAATGCTTCAAAATTAAAAATGGGTGTTAATCCAAATGCTTTTTTTATGGTGATGCCTTTCATCAAAAGAATTAAAGCATTATCAGTAAACAATAACAAAAATAGGAGACACAGACAAAAATCTGCCAGTATTAGTGAAGGAGAAAATATAACCAAAAGTAAACTTAAGCTTAACCAAAGAGCAGATACTGATGACATAAAGTTTATTAAGAAATACAAAGAAAGGAAAAACTCGCATTCTAAGAAACAACTCTTCAATAATACTCGGGACGAAATTGAATTTACTGCACCTTCATGGTTAAATTTTAAGTTTGACAAAACTGCAATTATGGAGTGTATTCCGTAGGTTTCTGAATGATTTTTGATGTTAATGATTTGTGATACATTGGTCTGATTTCCTCATATTTAGGTGCTTTTAAGTTTATGCAGTTCTTAAATTTGTTGTAATTTGTTTTGTTACTATACAGTACTACTTAAATGAAGCTTCTATTATAATTATGAAATTAATTAAAAGTTTTAAATTTGCTCACTTTTTACTGCAAAGCAGTTTATCCTAAATTGGCAATTATTGTTTATGTAAGTACATAAGAAATTAAATTTTGTTTTAATAGTTTAAACTTATCAAGAAAAATTCTAAGTTGAAGGTAATTGGTTTTTCTCAAGTAATTGCAGTATTCTTGTAATTGTGAATAAACTATTTATGCATTTTAAGACTGCAGACATGCAGTAATTATTTTTATGTTGGTAATTGAATTTGTCGAATTTTTTTCCCATATGCATTTTATCACCTATTAGATATCTTAGCAGCGCTTCATTGTATTTTATTTGCAATCTGAGAAATTTATCATTGTACAATTTTGAAAGATTAAATATTTATTTTATCAGCATTCTTTTGTTTTATTAATAGATTAATGATGATGTAGGAAGTGTAGTAGTAGAACTCTTGTTTGTTTTAATCCAAACCCTATATTTGATTTTGATGTTTAAAGCACTGTTTGTAAAGATACAAATTGTTATAATAATTAAAATATAATTCTTGCTAAAAAAGGATTCATATTATGAATTTGCATATTTACAGTTGAAAAATTGCATTATACTTAATATTTTCTACACATTTTCGTGTAATAACATTGAAAGGTTATGTGGTTACTTGGAAAGCAATTATTAGTATTTTATTAATAGTGTTGAAAGTAAAGTAGATAATTACTACCTTCATGTGGGAACCGTAAGTAATTCTATATGTTGATTTCATACTCGATAGTAGCAACCAATACCATAGAAACAAATTGCAATGTATAGTCAAACTTCCATATTACCAGTGATGTGGCATATTTCAAATAAAAGTATTTGAAATACGAATACTAAATACATATTTATATTTTGTATTTCAAATACTTTTTTTTTATGTTTTTCCATACAACGGTCAAAAATTTAATTTAATTTTTGATTTCGCGCCTTTTTGTAATGGTATATGACATTTATTTGCTGTACGAGTAACTTCATTAATTAAAGTTATTAAATATAATAACTAATAATTAGTAGTTATTATAGTTACACTTGATTTAATTAAAGTTTTCCTTCTGTGTCTTTGTATTTTACTAAAAGCATTTTAAGAAAAGTATTTTGAAAATCCGTATTTTGTATTTAAATACCAAATCAAAAATGTATTTAGTATTTTGTATTTGAAATAGGAAAACTTCCGAGTATTTGGATTTTGTATTTAAATACTTTTTTGACAGTATTTTGCACATCTGCATATTACAAACTCCTGTGTAGGAATTTCTCTATACATGATGTAACCCATCGATAGTTAAAGCTCTGCAGTGCATGATTCTACTATCACTACTAAGTATGAAAACAGTACTAAAAATTTCCTACTACTTATACTTTTTTTTATAAGCCATTAAAGTTTTCCCCAACATGCTTTTCTAATACCATAATGTTTATTTCTAACATCAAATAATTGAATTAAATTAAAAACAGCAGATGTATAAGCATTTTTGTTAGTTTCTAAAACGCTAAGTGCCTTAAAACACGTCTTAATGTTTGAAAATATGGTTGAATATATATGTTACCGGCCAAACCCGATTTCAGGACAAACTAGTTTTGCCTAGGCTAAACTAGTTCGACCTAGCCCCAGTAGGAAAAATTAGTTTAGGCTAGGCCAAACTAGTTCATCCTAATATAAGTATGTACACACCCAGGATAAACTGGTACGGCCTTGTCTAAACATTTTAGAATACCTGGAAAGGCAAAATAAATTGATATTTTATTAAATTTTAATTATTATTGGTAAAATAAGATACTCCGTAATTGGAAAATAATCTTATTTATTAAAATATAATAATTTGTCATTAAAACTAATGGTACTAACAATATGGTACCTAATACAAACAATCACAGTATCGATTATTATTACTTCACTTCGAGCTGTCAAAATCTTAATGTACTAATTGGAATCAAGTAAACTGAAAAAAAAATACTCCGTAATTGGAAAAATAATCATACTTATTAAAATTATTAAGATTTGTCGTTAAAACTAATAGATAATTGGTAATACAAACAATCATAGAATCGATTATTATAACTACAGTTCGAGTTGTCAAAAATTTTATGTACCTCAATTATTTATTTTTACACGGTGTACTTTGGTGGCACTTAGAATTGCAAAGTATCATTGCTTTCTTGCATTTGCATCTGTTCGTGGAACAGTTTTTGTTGCAACTGCATCTCACAAAACCTTGGCCTGATCCAACTGAATGTCTCGTAGCTGCAGTCCTTAATGATATTTCAGAGCCTTGGTTCACATCTGCAACTTCTAAAAAAGCTTGATTGCAAACGTCGAATTCTGATCTGAAAGAAAATATATTACTTTAGAATATGAATGCTCCAAAAAGAAAGATAAATAATTTAATAAGAAAAAACAAAACCTGCAGTATAGTTTCTCAAGTACACCATGTTTGGTGCCAACTTTGTAAAAACCTTCGTCATTTGTCTGAAGAATAACTCCAATGATGTTTCTCAGATCACCTTTGCCTTTGTCAACATCTGGAATCGGTATAGTCACATTATCTCCAATGTTGGCAGGTGGATGAGACTTGTCAGAAGTAGCTTTCATTTTCTTTGCTTGTTTAACAAGATTTTCTGCTGCAGTTTTTCTAGCTTTCTGAATTTCATTTTCAGATGAACAAACTTCGTCTTGGTTACTTACTTCTTCAACGTTATCATCACTGTCTTCTGTCAGATTAACATTGCAATCTTCTTCGATTACCTTTTTCAAGTCTTCTTCATCCTGAATATCTTTTATGATTTCTTCCGGCAAAGAGGAAGTCGAAAGTCCCACTCTGGGTTCTATTCCAAATAATGCTTTGTAAGGCGATTGTTTTATCCCTGAATGGTAGGCACGGTTTTTCACGAATTGGACATATCTCAAGCCTTCTGACCATTTCGTTGAAACGTTGTCCTTCATCCAAGAACCTATCATATTCTCAATATCTTGATTTGCACGTTCAACGGATCCCTGACTTTGACTGTGCCTGGGTTTTCCGTGCACAATTTTGAGTTCTGGCCAAAGACTAGCTAGCTCACTTATGACATTATTGACAAATTCCCTACCGTTGTCAGATTGTAGAATGCACGGCGCTCCTACAGTTAGGAATATATCATTCAACTGGTAGGCTACCTCTGTCGCTCTCTTAGATTGTAATGCGCGTAGCAAAACAAATTTCGTTAGATGGTCTTGGTAAACCATAATAAATTTAAAATTTCCATCTGGTTGTGTCTGAAAATCGATCAGATCCACTTGGCACCTACTATTCATTTCTGAATGTAGAATAGGCTTAGAAACTAATCCCCTTTTCTTCTTTGTTTTCTTTCGATGACAGACACTACACATAGATAAATAGAGGTTTATCATTTCTTTTGTAATATTGGCATATTTTTTTGATGTCTCGGCTAACATTCTGTCACGGCCACCGTGACCGACAGCCACATGAGCTGCGTCAATAACATCATAAAGTTCATCAGATGAAAGATAATATTTTATATTACCTTCAGTTCGCGCAATCAGTTTTTTCACATCCCCGATTTTTAGCACAGCAAATCGTTTCAATCTTCTTTGTTGTAATGGTGTTTTCTTTTCACATTTTTCTGCATCTTCAACTTGTTCAACGAGTTTCAAATATTGGTCTGATGATAACACATTATAATGAGACGACTTTTTATTTTCACTTTGTAAAACTTCCGTCAAAAACTTTTCCCTCCATTGTTTTTGATCTGCTTGTCGACTTGAAGTAGGTTCATCCATAGTGAAAAAGAAGTAAACTTGCAATGTACTTTAAGACTTAAACCTTTATTTTTAAACTGCAGCCACTAAACTAATCATAAAAATCACTAAATACGTTACGGACGGCTGGCACTGAGTGTTTAAAGCGACGTACGGGCGAGCGAAGAGCGGCGCCGGGCGAAACTGGGGAATTCCCGCATGTACAAGTCCTGACATGTTCGCTCAATTACTTTCGACTTAACAAAATTAGTTTAGACTAGGCCAAACTAGTTTATCCTGGGCATGTGCGTACTTATATTAGGATGAACTAGTTTGGCCTAGCCTAAACTAATTTTTCCTACTGGGGCTAGGTCGAACTAGTTTAGCCTAGGCAAAACTAGTTTGTCCTGAAATCGGGTTTGGCCGGTAACATATACATTTTCAAGATATGACAACATATTGTATATTCCATTTGCTATTTCAATTGCTAGAATTTTTTATTTTTGTTAATTGTAAATATGTTGCTCATCAATCAGTTTGACAAATCTTGAAATTTCCTGCACGATAATAATTGCTAATTGCTTTTAAAGTAATTGTGTTTCTGTTTTCGGTTCGAGTTTGGTTTTGTTAGTTGTTATTTATTTGTTTTTAATTTTTTTGTTGTCTCGTTTCTTAATTTACCATGTGTTGCTGTTAGTTATTTTTGTTGTATATTTTATTTTATTAGATATGTAATACATGATGTTTGGAGAATGTCACAGGAATTCTAACGTTGCTACAGCTCTTTATGCTCAATGCTATCCTGCTAGACAGCATCCCAATCATATGGTGTTTCGTAGGGCTAGACCGAAGAATAAGAGAAAGAGCTTCAGTATCTAAAGCTGATGGTGGTGTACAGCTAAGAATATGGACACCCAAAATAGAAGAAGTAGTTTTGGGCTTAGTCAGCAACCTGTAAGTAGTATATGAGGAATTGCTCACCTTGTAGGTGTCAGCCATCACACAGTCCATGGTATACTTAAGGATGACAATCTACATCCATATCATTTTGTACAGGTGTAAGATCTACTTACCAGCAGAGCTGAGTAAGTACATCACAAATGTACTTAAGTACAAAGTACATTTTTGTATAAGTACTTAAGTACAAGTACTAAGTACTTTAAAAAAGAAAAGTATTTAAATACAAAAGTACTTGAGTACAGATAAAATGTACTTATTTCCTAACTTATAAGTACTTTTCCAAGTACTTTTTTACATTTATTTTCTCTTGGTTACATAAGCAGTATAAAAATTATAATAAAACACATATGATGAATGTCTTTATCCTAGCCACAATATAAATTTTTAGTTAGTTAATATTAACTTTGATTTTATCTTCATAATGAAAAATAAAATATAAAAACGTTTCCCAATGTAAAATTCAATTTAAAAAACAAAAGAAACGGAACTAGGCTCATCAGCATATACTTACATATGGAAGTTTCCTAAACCTAAGGATTAAACATCGATAATGTTAAATAAAATTAATAAAGAACTTTAAATTTGACATGGACTTTATTTATTAATTTAAAGTGGATACATGGAAAAAAAAGAAAAATTTCAGTTGAAACAGATCTACTTGTACTTGTACTTGAATATACTGGGTCAGATATATTCAAGTACCAAGTACAAGTACTAATCAAACTTTGGATTTATAAGTACAAGTACAAAGTACATTTCCGATAGAATGTACTTAAGTATACAAGTACAAAAAAAGGATTTATTTATGGTTTTTCAAGTACATTTGTGATGTATTTACCCAGCTCTGCTTACCAGAGGATTATCCTGTATGCCTGCAATATTGCCAATGGCTAATTAATCAATTGCAAAATAATTCAAATTTCATAAGTAATATTATGTGGAATCATGTTCACCCAAAATGGGCTTTTTAACTTGCATAATAACCATCAATGAGCTCACGAGAACCCGCATGCTAAAAGAGAACATGGCCATCAATGGCGTTTCAGTGTCAACGTGTGAGTAGGAATCCTGAATACTGAAGTACTTGGGCCAGCATTTTTGCCAGATGCAGATAATTACTTGCGATTTTTAAATGACGCTTTGCTAGACATCTTGATGGATCTTCCCTTGGCCATAAGAAGAGAAAAGTGGGTTCAGCAAGATGGCGCTCCGGCTCATTGAGGAATTGAAGGAAGGCGTTGGATGGACAATCAATTTCCGGGGACGTACTCTTGTAGTGTGTACCAGATCTGCCCTCTCTATATTTCTTTTTATGGGGTTTTATTATACCATACGTATATCACACTCCAGTTGCCAATGTAGGTGATCTGCATAGTAGACTAACCAACAACAGTTAATGCAGACATGTTGCAAAGTTTGACCCGCAGCGTTAAAAACTGCCATAAAATGCATAGCTAATGATGGTGATCATGTAGAACATTAAATTTAATCCCTTAACGTATTTCTCTAATAATTGTTATTTAGTAATAACTTCAAGTTGTAATATTAAAGTCTTACTTTTCGTTTTCTAATTTATCTATCATTGCCTTTGAGACAACCACATTGTCTGCTAAAAAAATGTTAGCTCTAGCCCAGCCAATAAAACTACATTTGGTAACTATTTGATTTTTTATTACAATACCTTACAAGGGATTGTACATATTGCAGTCAGGGTTTAATTTTCCTCTAGTATTCCGCAAAATGCGAAAATAGCACTAAGAATTCTTCAAATCTAGCTTCCCTGCTCTACATTCAGAGTATAAAAGAAGTTAAGAATAGTCTACTATTATGAATACCTACATACTACTTACGTTTTCCGATTTAAATAGCGTTATGGAAGCGTGGGTATTTTGCACGTCAATAACGACAAACTCATTTTTTGACCCAACTTTTTTGTTATTTCTCGCAAATAAATTTAAAAAGCAGGGTATAAGAATACCTAAACCTACTGTTGAAGTTTTATCGGTTACAATTTAACCTTTACAGTGAACATGTAGTGATGGTTACTATGGTTACTTTTCCGAAGTATCTTTATTTGGTTGCGAATTCTTAGGCATTTTAGGTAAAATGAATTCTCCAACAGCAGCGTATAGTTATTAACAAGTAAACCAGCTCTTACAAAAAGCGAGAAACTAGCTCGGAAACAAAACCACAGAATTCTATGACAAAGCGTTATGTTGAATGATATCTTTGCGTTTTTATAATAGATGTCACGAAGGTCGAACGTTGAGCTAAATGACGGCGTACACATTAGGGATGTGTGCGCTGGAAATCAGAACAGTGTCGTATACATGAAGTCAGCACTGGTGAATTTCTGTCAAAGATAAAAAATGCAAATATTATTTTATTTGAGTTTTGTAGTGTTTATAATATTTAGAACTATTTGCGCCGTGAAGGAGTGCCGTGCAAATTTAATGTACATTTTTTTTTTAATTTCCACGCTGCAGCCTCCTTTATATGGCCATATATTTCATTCCAAAATCAGTTGTAATCGCACAAATTTTTTTATGTTGCTTTCTTTTGTTGTAGTAAACTCGAAGTAAATAAAATTTTGTTTTTTTATTTTATTTAAATTTTGAAAAACAAGAAAAATAATATTAACGTAATTGTTGCTGAAAAAACAATAATTGTACATAATACATGTATAAATAAGAAACATAACAAAATAAAAATTTTTATAAATTACTAAGTAATATGAAAATACAATTAATTTATTTAAATGTAGGCATTTAAGATAGATATTTGAGTACCAGAACAAAAATGTATCGTGACAAATTTAATTCCTTTGGATATTTGTGCATTATTTACATGTGCTTCTTTAATTTAATATAATGTCATTAAAAATTGGTAAAATGAAATTTAATTTAAAAAATGCCAAGTATTATTAAGCTAGTGAAAGTGATGGTTGGTAGGAGCCTTTGTAGTAATTTATTATTCATCATGTCCATAAATAAATCTAAGCACTACGCACGCCACTGACTAAGCGTAGCTACATCTGTTCGAACACATCGGTATTATCAGCGTATACGCTGGTATTATTATCTCCTAATCAGCGTATAGTCTGGCCTATTAGTTGAAGGTCATCAGTGGGCGTTTGAAAAGATCAAAGGATTTTTGAAGAGTTGATTTACTTATTAATAAAATAATAACCATAGGTTGTCTTCAACAGCTTACAGTGTTGCCTGTTTTAGAAATCTAAACCAGCTTGTATCACTTCAAGCAGTCATTGGAGGCAAAAATTTTATTAAACTTTTTTACCCATTTTTCATCGTCGAATGTCATGGTGCAGAGCTTTAATTATCGATTGGTTACGCTCTGTATAACAAATTTTCAAGTTGTACACTGCTCTGTCAGCAAGAAACAGAGGTAAAATTGCTTCTAAATAACGAACCTAAATTTCTACATTATGCAGGGTGTTACTTAATGTTATGTACTTATTTTAATGGGTAATTCTTATCTTGGGCCAATTGTAAGTCGAAAAGTTCATATAAATTGTATGTATGTATGTATTTATGGCCTAAAATGCATGGTTTTTGATATACAGGGTGTTGAAGTTTTTATTTGTTTCCGGTTTTTACCAAAAATTTCGAAAACCGTTTGAGATATTACACTAAATTTTAGTATAGATTGTTAAGGTATAAAAACACACTTTTTGACCTAAAGCAGTTTTTTTTTATTTAACCACCAATTTCGACTATTTGACACAACACGATTAGGATATCTTGCTTGATAGATACGCCTGGCTCATTTAGCATTACCATTTGCAAGACCATAAACAAAATGCATATCGATTATCTCGGAATTAGAATAATTTACCACTTTTGTCACTTACAAATAGCGCTTTTAAAAAAAGGAAAGGAAAAACGAACTTTTTTGACAAATTGTCAAAACACTAGATAAGAATTAGCGTTCATTAAAAAAAACGAAGTAAAACGTTTCCTTAGTAATGGACAAAGCTAACTTAATTTCATGTAAACGATTTTCGCTTAGGAACAAGTTGCAGATAACCATGCAATGAGTAATTTCGGTAATATTTTAATTATTTTTTTTTAAATGGTAATATACCAAGAGCTAGCGTGAATTATACCACGCGACATTATTCCAAAAAATCGCTATTTTCAATCGAAAATAGTTTACACGATTAGCATAAAATCGCTCGTTTGCCGGTCTAGACTGGCAGCGTTATTGCGGGGGCGGCGTTTCGGTTTAGAAAAAAGACGCAAATACCCACGATTTATTCCAAAATCAGATCTGTTCTGTTGTGTGTAGGAATATTAGTTAAATATTAATACGCAACGGCAGACGATCTAGCCACTAGACGCTGATCTAGCAGCCAGCGTTTCCAGAGCAGACGTACAGTGGTCGTAAATGACGAAAAACCGGTCAAAACTAAATAACTCTCAGAATTGCTTAAATATTTTGTATATAAGGTGTTATTGGCGTCTTTGCTATCCAAAGTAATGTGGAAGATAAAAATTATTTTATTTATTTATTTGTTTTATCGACGAAATTTAAAGAAATTTATATCTGAATTTGTACATTCCGTCTGTCTGTTGGTCTGTTGTCATGTTGCCGTAACTTTACAGGAAATGTTATATATGAAATCAACTTAGAATTTTCTCTTGATTACGAATGCATAATCGGTATTTCGATATCTCGAATAGTTTTCGAGATAATCAAGATCGAAGATGGCAATTTTCGGCATAGTTTGTCTGTTGTCATGTTGCCGTAACTTTCCAGGACATGTTATATATGAAATCAACTTAGAATTTTCTCTTGATTACGAATACATAATCGGTATTTCGATATCTTGTATACTTTTCGAGATAATCCAGATCGAAGATGGCAATTTTTCGGCATAGTCTGTCTGTTGGTCTGTTGTCATGTTGTCTGTTATATATGAAATCAACTTAGAATTTTCTCCTGATTACAGATACATAATCGTTATTTCGATATCTCGAATAGTTTTCAAGATAATCGAGATCGAAGATGGCAATTTTTCGGCAAAATCTGTCTGTCTGTCAGCCGATACAAAAAAAAACGTGTCTAATGTTTTGACCCGTACTACTTATAATACCAAGTTTCAAAAGAATCGGTGATACTCTCTCGTTAAAAACTAAATCGATATCATATATAATATCACTATGTCGACAAATCACCATTTTCGATCTCCATTATCTCGAAAACTATTTGAGATATCGAAATACCGATTATTATTTGTAATCAGGAGGAAATTTTAAGTTGATTTCATATATAACATGTCCTGTAAAGTTACGGCAACATGACAACAGACCAACAGACAGACGGACTGTACGAATTCAGATACAATTTTTTTTAAATTTCGTCCATAAAACAAATAAATAAATAAAATAATTTTTATCTTCCACATTACTTTGGATAGCAGAGACGCCAATAACACCTAATATACAAAATATTTAAGCAATTCTGGGAGTTATTTAGTTTTGACCGGTTTTTCGTCATTTCCGACCACTGTGCGTCTGCTCTGGACACGCTGGCTGCTAGATCAGCGTATAGTGGCTAGATCGTCTGCCGTTGCGTATTAATATTTAACTAATATTCCTACACACAACAGAACAGATCTGATTTTGGAATAAATCGTGTGGTATTTGCATCTTTTTTCTAAATTGAAACGCCGTCCTTGCAATAACGCTGCCAGTCTGGACCGGCAGACGAGCGATTTTATGCTAACCCTGTAAATTATTTTCGAATGAAAATAGCGATTTTTTGGAATAATGTCGCGTGGTATAATTCACGCTAGCTCTTGGTCTATAAGCTATACGAAAAAAATGTAAGCGACCTTTTTTGTTTATAATTGAATGGTAATTAATAATAAAATAACACTTTCGGAAAAATCAGTGGCGTAACAATTTTTTCGTTAAAATTGTGTCGGAACGTTGCCATACCTACACCACTGGTTAAATAAGAAAAAAAACTGTTTTAGGTCAAAAAGTGTGTTTTTATACCATAACAATCTATACTAAAATTTAGTGTAATATCTCAAACGGTTTTCGAAATTTTTTGTAAAAACCGAAAACAAATAAAAACTTCAATACCTTGTATATCGAAAGCCAAGCATTTTAGGACATACATTTATATGAATTACCCATTAAAATAAATACATAACATTAAGTAACACTTATGTTACAGCAAACATGAAAGACTCACTTTTGTTACTTTAGTAACTGTATAAAGTACAAAGAATTTACCCATCATCAAACTTACCCGGCGGCGCAGTCCACCTTTTCTCCATATACATCCCTCCCGACAACACACCCTTCCCCGAAGACTTCTTCGAGTTTGTGGCTCGGTCCTACCGGAAGGCGGTGATGATGGGCGACTTTAACGCCCGTCACACTGCCTTCGGGGGACACGGCTACCAATCCGAGGGGTCGAACCCTCTCCAACATCCTCCTTCAGCTACCCTTTTACCGAATCCCTAACTCCGAACCTACCTTCATAAACCATAACGGCTCCTCCATCGTTGACCACATCCTCATCACAGATCCCCTCACCCCCTTCTTTCCAGACCCCGCCACTATCGGCACTCCCATCACCAGCGACCACTTACCTCTCATTACCACATCCACCCTCCTGAACCTACCCATTCCATCCAACTCCAACCGCATCATCCGAGACTGGAACAAAGCCGACTGGCGGAAGTTCCAGGATCACGTCTCCACTCACCTTCCTCTCTCCCCCTCCCTCATCACTATCCCCGACATTGACCAAACCATAGCAAACCTTACCTACTCCATTCAGGAGGCCGTGGAGGTCTCCGTTCCTACCAAAATCATAAAGACCGACCGTCCCCCCCTCCCGCCACACATCCTCCGCCTTATCAAAGAAAAAAAGGCTACCCTCCGCCTCTTTGTCCGCACCAGTGATACATGGTTTGACATAGCTATTCTTTTGTTTTACCGAGTTATGAAGTGAAAATCATTTTTCATTCTAGTGTGCCATGACATCTAACACACAAAGTCGTGGAGTTTTATCAAAGAAATTCATTTGTTATGCAAAAATTGCTAAAACAAAATAAATACGCTTTTATGAGGACATTAGCTGCTTACTTGATGCTATCTGTGAAAGTATCTTAACAGCGTCTTTTGTTTTGTTTCAGCAATTGTTACATAACAAATGTTATTTATCTGACAAAAATCAATGATTTTCATATGTTAAAAGCCATGGCACACTAAGTGGGAAATGCTTTTTATTAAAAAAAATAAGATAATTTCGTTTTTAACAAATATCTAGTAAGCCGTAAACTTTTTTGAAAAAACAAAATCAATAGTAAACTGATCTCCAAAATTCTTTTCTAGTTTAACCGACTTCGTATCTCTTACAATTTTCGAGATTTTAATAGTGAGCATCGAAATGTGGACACACTGTATAGGGTTCTTCCACGTGTCGTTTTCGAGTCAGCTGTGGTGGGTAAATAAAGGTCATACAGGAGTGTCTCGTGACCAGATTGCCATAGCTTAAAACACGTGTTCGTTTGTTCATTTTAAGTCGAGAATGTCTCATAAACATACGTCCGAAAACCAACCTAATTTGAAAAGAAACACATCAATGCATTATAGTTTTCATTAATTAAAAGGTTTAATACGATTACAGGAACTGTCCTCTCCTGCTTTTACTTTAGCTCTCCATATAATGGAGGAAGTAGCTCTTTGAAGCACAAATGGACACAAGGATATTCATAATTCTTAGAACAAGTTCTTCCTTATTGCATGACCGCTCTGCATAGACTACACTCTTCATATGTGCACAGAGATAGCAGCTAAGGGGGCTGACACCAAGTGATTGCGATGAACAAGCTATGGCCATCTGGTCACGAAACACCCCGTATAAAGCTTTTTTCTGTGTTTATGTACTATTACGAACAATTGAAAGTAAACGAACAACTCTAGATGTGTAAATGTAAATTTAGTAATTTACTTTCAATTACTTTCAATAGTACCAAAGCAGTTACGTGCTGGATGAGCTCTATTACATTAACATTCAGCAGATTTTGACAATGTAAGTGGCGTACAAATAAAAGTAGTAATGCATTTTTAAAAATGCTTTACAGTACGTAAAAGTAAAAAGACGTCCATCATCTCTGTGTCCACCTAGAGTTCCTATTATTTCCCGTATCTTATGTTTAATTATATTACGATAATAAATTTTATTACCTTTATTGTATATGTGCACCGCCACACCATGATGCACCACGGCACAACCCTAGCTGCATAAGTAACTGAAAATCATTGAAAACCAACTGAATAGTAGTACCAGAATCAAGCAAACTTCACTAAAGCAATATTGGCTCCGTGCACGTGACGTGATTGCTTGCTTGTCACAGTTTGGTTTCCAAACAATCAATCGGTCAGGTTGCATAGAGTGTTCTTAATTGTGTTTTCAAGAATTAAAATGTCAATTCAGAATTCTTCAATTAGATCACCGGATTTTAAAGTTAATATCGCATTAGCTAATAATAACTCTAATAGTTATATAGGTACAATATTTTTTGCACGCCCGAATTTTAAAGAAAATAATAAAGAAAAACATTATAACATCGATACGGCGAATTAATTGCAAATGTATATAATTGTCAACTTTTGACATTGACAACGAGTAGTAAACCGCCAACTTTACAAACGGTCGTACAAAAAAATGTTTTATGCAACTGTAGTGATGAATTGCTTGAAAATCTGTTACAATGGCGTGACGTCACGTGCAATACTATCAATTCGTTCGGTACGGTTGTTTTCGGCTGGTTATCTCCGCTAAGGTGGTCCAAACTCACCCTCACTCTCATGGTCTTGCCGTTTCAATGACAAATCACATCCCTCGCATTATTTAATTTACTGTCTAAATGATTTTCATTAAATTAACTGCAGATATGTTTTTTCAAACTCGGGTTTGATTAACTAACGGGTGTCCTAAAACATGAGTTATCGCGATCGTCTATGAAAACAAAAATAATAGTCTTTGATTTATTTATGAGGGTCAGTGATTAGAGTGTGAAATAATTTGCACGAAAGTTTAATTAAGTGCAATTTTGTTACAAAATCAACTCTCTTCACACAGGAACTAAAATATGTTTGTTAGAAAGTTATTACAGAAACGGCAGGAGGTTGGATACTGGAGAATGGCAATATTCCATTGAGGCTAAGGCTTACTTCTGACCCCAGAAATATACGTTTCATTAATAATTGGAAATATTTTAACTGTAGAATCCTGAGCTCAAAATATTAAGATTTAATCCAAATCACTTAGATAAAATGTGGCTCATTACTGAGTTACAGGGTGTTTTATAACAAAATGGTTCTTTTCAGAACCACAATTTGTTTCTAAATTTTGAATGCATTTATTCGTTTCAAGAAATTTCAATAAATAACATTATGTTTTTCTGTTAATAGGAATTAAAGTTTCATTTGCGTAATAAATGCAATCTTATGACCCAAAAACACCGACATAATTAATACAAATTAAAATCAGAATAACTGTGCCGCTTCATTTTCAACATTAAATATCTCGAAAAATAATGACTATATCGCTACGAATGAAGAGTATGTTAGTTACATAGAAAGTATTGGAGAATCGAAAAAATTGTGCTAAAATGACAATTCCGTCAGTGGCGTAGAATTTGGGAAGGGTCCACCATTTACTTGCCCCTATCGTACGCCTCTGGTAGTAGCCAGAAACGTTTATTTAACATAATGTAGTAGGGTGTACAGTACCTACACTTCCTGCCAATTATGACAAGGATACGTCAAATAGTTTTAAAGTACTGGCTACAAATAGTTTTTAAATTTGTAAATAAAACACCCTGTAACTCATTAAGGAGCCACATTTTATCTAAGTGATTTGGGTTAAATCTTAATATTTTGAGCTCAGGATTCTACAGTTAAAATATTTCCAATTATTAATGAAACATCCTGTATAGGTCAACCTATACACTTTCAGAAAGCTCATGCAAAGACGAGTAAAACGAAACCATACTCGCTTTGCATAGACAAGAAATAAAAACGTTATTAATTCTTGAATTAATTAATTTCCTATGAGATTTTCCATACGATTTTTTTTCCTATTTTTCAAAACTCATTTTGTCACACGAAATATACTGGTTTTGGCTAAGTTAGGCTTTGTTATGTTAGGTTAGGTTAAGTTAAGTTAGGGCTAGACTTTTGTATATAGGCATATCACGGAGAGGGTCATGGAGGGGTAGAGGTTAAGTTATAGGTTAGGTTAGAGGTTAGGTTGAAAGTTAGGTTAGAGATTAGGTTTACGTTAAAGGTTAAATTAGAGGTTAGGATAGGTTAAAAAAATTAATAACTTTTTTATTTCTTGTCTATGCAAAGCGAGTATGGTCTCGTTTTACTCGTCTTTGCATGTGCTTTCCAAAAATGTATAGGTTGATCTATATATGTACAGCGTTGGACAGATTAAATTGAACAGCGCCTGTTAGGTAGGTAACCGGTCGTATCTGATGTGTTTGTCGGGTTGCCTAGATTTATCAGGATCGAATTAAGTTATATTTTTAATTTGGTATTTTTTTTTAAATTAAATAAAGAATTTTATAGTAAAGCGGTAGTATTACGTGATAAATAATAAACAGATAACTCAGACCCAACTAAATCGTGTCAGTTTTATGTTTTAGTGAAAAAGATCTTTTTTTTTGTAAAATAAAGTAAAGTATCAAAAATATGCCTAGAATTTTTTTTAATATGTATACAATCAATTTATACAATGTTTCCGTGGCTAATTAACGAAAAAAGGGTCGCGTTGCAGAAATGTCACAGGTAGGGTGTATTAGTATAAGTCTCAACAGACTAGTGAGAAGAGTGTTCTCTCCTAAAACGAAAAACCCCGGATAGAATCCCAATTTTTCCAGTATTTTCTGATATTATTTTTTTTAAGTTTTGGATTATTTTGTTTTATTTATTTATTTATTTATTATTATTATTATTATTTTTGTTTACATGTGTGAAATTAACATTGCGTAATGTTGCTATTAGGATTTTATATATTCTTTTAAGAGAAAAATTACTTTTTTCATATTGACACATGGGATGCGACATCAATTTAAAAGAATGGTCCCTAGACTGAAATACCTTCATTTGTCTGCAATTATAGGAACGAAATATATAAGAAGTGCTGTTTTATATTATTTTGTTTAATGCTTATAAATAATTCGTATTATCCTGGTGCATAAACAATTGAAAAAAGGTGCTTTACCTGCTGGAACTTTATGAGTCATGGTGTAAAAAGTGCGTGCCTCAATATATCTACCTGCTGTTTTCGTTTAACTTGGTTGACTTGTGTTTGTAATTGTCAAGAAGGATTAAAATACCTTCATCTCTTTGCAAATATAAGAGCAAAATAGATACAAATATAATAGCATAATATTGCATAAACGAAAATGCAATTCTAATATTTTTTCACTACTAGCTTCATAACATACATTTATTTATCTCGTTTTTTATTTTGAGACCTTGATATTATTTACCTAGGGCAATAATAAATTTCTCTCTCCTGCTAGTAGATAGCAAAAACAATTGATAGAAAATGTCAATTCAAATTAAGATTATTTGGTTAGAAAAATGACGGTTTCTAAGACTACCTGTTTTGATCAGAACTTTAAGACGAAAACAATTCCTGCTGGAAACAGTTAATTATTAAATGTTGTTCCAGATGCTCAACTGTAAAATTTTGTCTTCTTGCACCTTAAATATTTTTGTAAGTAGAAAAACTTCTTTCGTCGGCATGGGTGGGCATATTTGAACCATTTTAAGTAAAAATCAATACTTTGTTGAAAAAAGAAATGAACACATAGGAAATAAGATAAAAACTAGTTGTAGGTAAAACCCTTGTAAAACTTAACGGTACACTTAACGGTTTAGACCCCACCGCACATATTTCAAGTAAAAACCAATACTTTTTAACAAAGAAATCAAAAAGGGTTAAAGTGTACTATACAAATTTAAGTAAAAATCAATACCTGTCAATACTTTGTCGAACTTTGAAGCAACCAAAAAATGTTGTAGGTAAATATAATGTCGTGTTCCCAGTGTTGCTTAAGTTCGATGCTTTTTGAATTAAAGACCAATTTCGTTTTCCATACATTTATTAAATTAACAAAACAATAAAACACAATAAATATAAAGAGACTAAGGAAAACTTAGAGGAACTAAGAGAACTAAGTGAGAGACAGAGAGAGAGAGAGAGACCATATCTTACTGGTTACCACTTTATATATATTTTAACCTCATTAGGAAAACTACATATAATTCGGGAAGTGTGAAAGTGTAATGTGTTATTTACACATTTAAGCGGAGTTTTAAGTGATATCGCGGAAAAAATGCTAATAATAATTAACCTGTGAAAGTTCACAGTAACATTCCAGTAAGATAGGTCTGTTTTTTGCGACTTTTTTAAAAAGATTCTTCTTTGTTATTTTTCTTTATCTTATTGCATTTCGTATGTAATATTTTTGCTTATGATCCGTTTGGTAATTTCTCTTATTTGATTGTTTTCAAAATTATTTTAATAAGATAAAGCATTTTTAAGAAGAAAAGCGTATCAGGTTTTAGAATTCACATTCAGTCTTGCAAACTTCTTGTTTGTATATTTAAATATCAGCAGCTATAGCGGGTATACTGGAATCATTGTATAATTTTGATGTTTGATTTATTCAACTTTTATTTCAATTAGGTTTACTACACTAGCGTTATTTTGTATGAAATATCTACCTGTTTTATGATTCTTGTGTTTATGATACGTACCAACTTTGAACGTTACTGTTGATTGATTTCAATATTTGTATTTCGTTAACTATATTTTTGTTCTATTATTGCGTATGTAACCTCCTTACCTACACTCAGGGCCATTACTGAGTTTAGTTGGGTTAAGATCAAAAGGGTTTTATTGTAGAGTAAGAATATTGTAATGTTGCAGGGTTCTCGGGAGCCTCCTCTAGTGCGCCCCCGCATTGCAGGACAGCGGGGATGCCTGGTACCACACTGACAAAGAAAATCCCAATCGTGCCCCACGCTTAGTAGAACCGGCCCTGGCTATAATTGACTCATCCACGTTTTCACTACACAAAAAAGTTTCGTTATTATCAACTGAAGTCGCATCAACATCATCCACCCTTTCAGATTTAGTACAAATCGTATCTAATGTATGCTAGAAACAATGGATTGAAAATGTTTACGTATTCAACCTCTTAGCTTGTCCTATGACACTTAAACCAAAGCCTTAAGTAGGTAGGTATCTAATGAACCGCAAAGCGTTGAGTATTTAAAGATTGCAGTTAGTACACTGTTCTGTTCTTTGCTCTGGTATCGAAGACTCTTAAAATAAACAAACAATTACTCGTATGATTTGCAAGAAAAAAAAGTATCACTTTCTTCCCTTGTAACACAAATAACTATTAATAACTTAGGATCAAACAGCAAGCATTTGTACACAACCTTCCGTACAACACCGTTGTCTATACATACCGGAAAGGATAGACAGTTCCTTCTTTCATACTTGTACTTCAATGGTTTCAGTTGTTCGAGATCAATTTTCAATATTGTTTTATTTTATTTCTTATTTTAAAATTAACTGCCATATACATTCGAGTTTCTGCAAATCCATCAATGATGAGAAAAAAAGTTTCAATGCCTCTGATCTAGCCTAGACAAATTTTTTTCTCCAGGATTGCCCGAGGCATATGATTAAAGCAATGAAACGATGAAGAATCCTAATGGTGAATACATCTTCAAGTAGCTGTTTTGAATTCTCTATCTTGTTGGTATTTTCCATAGTTCAGTTTTCTACAGCTTTCTAGACTCAATACTAAACACGGAACACTGATCACACGTTAAGCAGGATTGGTTTTAGACTTAAACTCGTGGCTCAGGACGTACATTATTAGTGGCACAGAAATTTGTTCAGAGATTAAGTATTTTTGCACTGTATTGTCTCCTAAGGCATAAGAGAGTGCAAAGATGTAATTTTGCTTTAGGGTGCACTAACTTTTGAAACCGGTCCTGAAGCTAAGAATAGAAACGGTGAAGAAAGTATTAGCAAGATATAAACTAACCAACATATCTTTGTACAAGAACGGGGCCATACTCAGGTGATATAATCATGTTTATGGAAAGAAGTATAAATGCTCGACTCAGAATTGTATTGAGAGTTTGCAACATTTATTCAGTAATACGCTGCATTTAATCTATTTTTGAATAAGATGAAATAGGCCATTGGAAAATCAGAATTCCCTCAAGAGACTAGTAGTTCTTAGAGACTACCTGAGTTCAAAGATTGTTGGGTAAATTGGTTGCTTAAAATATTAGCTACGAATAAAAGTGTCTTGTTTTGTCTTTTGCTATGGTATATAGTCTTCATTTCTTGTTCTTCATTCTACTCTTAAATCAAATTTGTAGCAATCCAGTTATGACGAAAAAAAAACACTGTCTGATGGAGAAGGTGATATTGAACGTGCTTTATCTTTTTTACCACGATTTTACTATTAGATTCCGGGAATGTTTTCCACCCAGGGAGGAGCACCCTTTTGCAGCTCCTTTGCAGTGCCTATGTAATTATAATTTACGGACCTTGTCTAAATATATTATGTTAGTAGCTTCTAAATTTTTTTCTCGTGGTCGATAAATGTGACATATTCCTGTTATATAACTCTTAACCACGATCAATAAAACAGTATTTTGTTGTATCTAGTAAAAAAAAATCGTCGTTTTTTCTCAGGTTGTTTGATCATACATAATATTAAATGTAGTACGTTCCTTTATGAAAGGCTCAAAGGGTACACTTATTTTGGAATTATAAAGATCTCCAAGTAGATGTAGGTGATATACATACCTACCTTTGTACACAACTTGTAAATGTTAGAGAAATTATAAACTGCTTTTTTCGTCCGTCCTATTTTTGGCCAAGAATACTAATTGAGCAACTTCCCCATTGATGAAAACAAAATGTTGCTTTTATTATAGAATTTATTACATATTATGTAAGAAACCAAGAGGTTTCTTGCTGATAAATCAAAGCATTTATGCTGATAACCATCTATTTTGTTGTTTATGGTTTTGGTTTTATTAATGTAAACATTAACGACACTATATCATAATAATTATGTTAACACTGAAAAAGAGTTGGCTAGTTTAGAATTAGAAACTATGTACCATATTCGCTAAAATGTTATTTTATTTGTATTCATATTTTTTTTCAGAACCCAAAACTTCGAGAATTATTAAAGTTAATTTAATTTATCTGCATTTATACAGCCTACATAAAAGTTCGTTAGTACTGGGATGTAGGTAATATATTAAATGCTTCAAGTTTGATTTAATATAACTGGTCCAATTATGCATGTAATCTTACTTTAATTTTTGATATCAAAATCAATTTAAACTATTAATGTACCAGTGTGAATCGGTCTTCGGAAGAAAGTGGTGGGGAAGTCGATGTTTTCCAGCAAAATTTGTGGCAGTGTGTGACGGTGGGTGCTTGCGTAGAGTTATAATGGCGGCTCCGTTGACAGCAGAGCAAGAAGTTGTAAGTTTTTAAACTCTCTCTGTCGTATTTTATACTTGTATGAATGGCGAAGTTCTATACTGACAACTATAATTATCCTACTTTTGTCCAATAACCATCATTCATAAAAATAATAAAAAACAACAATACGCCGTGTGTAAAACGTAAAACAAATGAATTTCGTTCATTGTGTGTCTACAGCCTACGCAGTTTTAAAAGTTAGTTTCTGTAGGCGAAAAACACTTTGTTTCCTGTTTTTTAAATAAAAGTACCTTATAGCTTTTCATATGAAATTTGTTATTGTATTACGTGCTCTTTCCCGCGTAAACATTGATCTGGTGCCTGTAATATTTTCTTGTATTGACTACCTGTAGATTTCGTGTTACGCTTTAACGATAAATAAGGCTTATCTCTTAACTCAGAAACAAAAGGGAAATTATAGAAATAAAAGGGAATTTTACATGTGGAATTCCTAAAGTTGTACGACCACTCGCAACCAGCAGATTTGGCATCTAATCTACCAGTCATTGACCACAAGCTGGATTTGTTTTTTTTTAAGATTCTGCATCCGTTGATGTAATTGATTGTACTTTTGAAGGTATAAATTTAAGTCTTTATTAAATTCGTTATATAAAAATAATTTTATTTCCTTTCTGTTATGGCTTTAGGAAATATGAAACACTTATTTAGTTGTTATAAAATGATTGCTTGAATAATATTACAATGGAACTACTAGTATCTTATAATAGGAATAGGTATTTGTTGACTAAAAGGAGCAAATTGTTTAAGATTTAACATGCAATTTATAATAACCTGTTGATTTGAGAACTTTTCTACATTCGTTGTTTTCTTCTAGTCAGTCTATATTATACATGAAAGCTTTTTACTATCTATAATTTATTATCTTGCAGATTCGATCGAATTTGATTTAATTAACAACTTGAATACAAAAATAAATCAATAAAAATATTAATATTATCCTAACAAGTATAAAGAGTAATGTTGATTTGTATATCGAATATAAATATTTTCATTGGTTGACCAATCACATTAGATGTAAATCGATATGGTAGATTACATGTATACTATTGTTATTTCTAGACTTATATGGGGTCGGAGTACTACTTCAAAGTTTATGAATTACCTAATCATTTAACTTCGTTTTATGAATACGCTGAATAGAATGGCTTGAATCAATTTCACATATGTACCTATGCCAAAACTATTTACCTAGTCAGTCTTAAAATATTTCGTCTTTAAAACTATGGTTTCATTTGTATTTGTAATGCATAGGTAGTGTGTCATTCATTAAGTTACTTTATTGATATGCTATGACTAGAGCATGCTTCACTAGTTAATTATTGTATTTGTTATTAATAAAGGTTATCAAAACAGGAGACAGAATTTCTTGGTTAAACTTCTTTTTAAACTGAGCTCTTTTTTTTATAAATTTGGGCACCGACTACTGAATGTTAAGAATATCATATTTGCTTACCGATAATGCAACAAATGCAAATTGTAGATATAAAGAAAACATTTTTCGATATTCCTGGATATTCAAAGGAAAGGAAGGAAGATTAGACTGCTATAGGAATTTGGGAGGATCGTCTTCAACTAAAAACGGAAAGTTTAGCCACTTACGAAAGCTTAAGGTAAGGATCTGATAAAACTGTACCACGAAAAACCTAGGCGAGAGCAATCGGTACTAGGCGAGTCGTAGTCTGGCGACTTTTCATTAAATATCAAATAGGAGGAAAGCAAGAGGGGGCCAAAGTTGGAAATTTTACATTTTTTGAAAACGAACTCGGGAACGGGTGGACTGATTTTGACCAAACTTGAAGGGTAAGTGGAGAGCATAATGTTCTTTGACTACCGGAGTGAACGCGGTGACACCTAGCGGCGAAAATCGACAAAATCGATTGGGATCTAATGGACAAGGCTAGCGATCTGGTACCAGGGGCGCTGTCGTGTCGAGTCCCCAAAGAATGTTTGGCTCCAGGCAGTTTTAAATTTGAGCCCATAGGCGTCTGTAGGGAGGATCGGAGTGGGGCTTTTGCAGAGATATCGAAATGGCATTTAGTACCCCAATTCAGTGTCTTCACCTGCATCTGATGCTGCTTGAACAGATTTTACACTTCTTACGATTCGGCCGCTAGAGGACGCGACAGGCCAAACTAAAGAGGGTTTATAGCTCAGAAATTACGAGGCTGGTCTGAAAAGTTTCCGACCTAACAAAGATACAAGACATTTTTTCTGAAAATTTTTTTTTATTTTTTAACATAGTCTCCTTGTAACTCTACACACTTCTCCCAGCGATGCTCCCATCTCTGTAACCCGTCCAAATAGTACTCGGCATTTTTCGCTGCAAAATAATTGTTCACGAAGGTGATTGCCTCTTCATTTGACGAAAATCTTTGTCCTCCGAGCGCAATTTTTAGATGAGGGAACAAAAAGAAGTCGCTTGGGGCTAGATCTGGTGAGTAAGGCGGATGGTCAAGCAGTTCAAACCGTAATTCGTGGATTTTCGCCATGGCAACCGCTGAGGTGTGAGACGGTGCGTTGTCTTGGTGAAACAGGATTTTCTTTTTCTGCAAATGTGGCCGTTTTTTCGCAAGTTCTGCCTTCAGCTTGTCAAGTAATGATGCATAGTATGCTCCTGTAATGGTTTTTCCTTTTTGAAGATAATCGATTAAAATAACTCCATGACTATCCCAATAAACAGTCGCCATCACTTTCCCAGCCGAAAAAACAGTTTTTGCTTTTTTTGGAGCCGGTATTGGTATTTTTGTTTCAGGCGTATAATGGTGTATCCAAGTTTCATCTACAGTAATTAATCGGCGCCAAAACTCGGATTTATTTCGCCTAAACTGCGCCAAAAGAGCGTTGGAAATCTTAATTCGAACACGTTTTTGGTCCAACGTGAGCAAACGCGGCACCCAACGCGCGGACAGCTTTCTCATGCCTAAATGTTGATTTAATATGTGACAAACACGTTCTTTTGACATGTTCATAACCTCTGCTATCTCTCTCACTTTAATTCGTCGGTCGTCTAGCACCATTTGGTGAACTTTGGCGATGTTTTCGTCGGTAGTTGCAGTTTTTGGACGTCCCGAACGTTCATCGTCTCCCAAGCTCTTACGGCCACGTTTAAATTCAGCAGCCCAAAATTTCACTGTGGTAAATGATGGTGCAGAGTCCCCATACACAGAATCCAACTCATCTTTTATTTGCGAAGGCGTATTGCCTTTCAAAAACAAATATTTAATGACAGCTCGATACTCGATTTTGTCCATTTTCACAAAAAAAAACTCACATCAACTCACTCAAACGACTGTTACATAAAAACTGCGCGTCCAAAATGGCTGAAACTTTGGTGAGTAACTGTCAACAGATGAACAACGAAATTCAGTAGCTTTTATTTACGAGTGCTGCCATCTTCACGTTGAGGTCGGAAACTTTTCAGACCACCCTCGTACAATTCTTGCTTCTTGATCCCAAAGAGGAATTTTTAAAAAGATTTAATAAGAGTGGTAAAGTGCTTTCGCAGGAAGCTAGTTGACAGAAATTCTTGCTAAAAAAATTTAAAAATTTTACATATGATTCTAATAAATTGGGTCATTACTTTATTGTTAGACTGCACGATATACATTGGAATGACAGAAGCTTCTTTATTTGATATCATTTACAAGATCTTTTTGGTTACTTTCCATTTGATCATTGCACCAACAAATTTCAACTCGAGCGTCTTTTTACTATGGATCGATGAGAAAAACTTGATTTTTTTCCAGTATAAAATGCTTGTTTTATGCAACCTGGTCGCTTCGTCTGGCTTCCATCGGGTACTGATTTTTCTTAATAACCAGCAGAACGTAGAAGATTCTTGTAATACGACTTAATTTAACTTTGGCCTCGATTTAATATGACAATCAATATTAGAGCTTCTTCATGATTATTTTAGATACTATAACGAAACATTTTCAAATAAAATAATAGTAGCAAGAATCTTTAAATAATTATGGGTTTATTAAGTTTTTATTGTTCTATGTTCATCTGGAATGATGTAGGTTAGAATTAATTTAAAATGCAAAAACATTTATAATACACTTGTATGAATATAAATAAAACGTGTAATGAAAGAACATTGCAATTATTAAATGTAAAAATTAACACACGCTTTTGTAGTGACATTTAGAACAATTGTGGAATGTAGCATGGAAGAGAAAATTTGCATATAAATAAATTAGTTACACAATATATCTAATTCAACCAACGCAATGGTAATTCTTTAAAGTGTTAAGAAGTCTAAAAAACACGTATTTTTTACGTAATTATAATGTTCACAGACACCAACAATAAGTCTTTGCTAATTTATCGTTAAAAAAGGTTAAAACAAAAGCTCTTTTCCAAGGAAAGTAAAGGGCATATTATTCAATTACGCATTGTCTAGTTTTACAAACAATAATACCGTAATTAAAATATTGGGAAATGGCGTTTACATGTTCGCTGTTACTTAATTGCACTTATCAATTATTTAAGAAAGTTTCGTCCAAATGTTATTTAGAAAAATATTTAACCATGTACAATTCAATCATAAAAACGGAAATTCGATGACACACATATCGAATGGGAAATTGCAAAGGAAATATCATGCCAACAAAATCCTCTGTTAAAAACAGCTCGTCTAGATTTTATATTAAAAAATAAATTAAGATATTTCAGAGAAATCTTCTACATAAAATTAGTAGAAAACAAATTTTTATATGTTACTTTCACACTTCGTGCAGATGTTTTATTGAAATTAAAAGCAAAAATTAAAAAACAAGTGAATTTCGTTAACTTTTCCCATGATCTGTTTACGAAGAAAAGCGAGGTGTTGTAAATAAAACATGTTCAAAACCGTTTTGTGGTTTCCTGTTTGTGGTTATCGAATACTTGAGTCGTATAAAATTTGCAAAGTGCCCGAAATACTGTAGGAAGAAATTAGGTCATAGGGTATGCAGATACTTATGAGATAATTTGGATTCTACTTAAGAAATAACAGTTCGTACAGGTTCTACTATTCAGTACTCCATCCCTTTATTTTATCAAAATTAAATTAACAGTTGGTATAATCTTTATGTTTTCAATATAATATTCTTTTCTTCAAGTAATTCTAAATTCATTCCCAATAAATTTGACTGCAAAAATCAAAATACCCTTATAAGGATAACAAATAACAAAAGATAATGTAATGCTTCCATAAATTATAATTACCATTTTATACCGCTTGGAGCAGGTAAACCTACTCAAATGATATTAATTAATAATTACGCTCTTTACAATCGATGGTAGTTAAAATTCCAATTGCCATTTACTTATCATAAAGCTGCCAAGGTCAATAGTTTTAATTCTTTGCTAGATAATAAAAGTTTTCCAATATGCATTATTTTATTAAAAATCGTATTACTGTTCTGATTCTAACATTACCTACTTCATCTGAAAATAAATCATCACATTCGCATTACAAAAATAATTTTTGTTGTAAATTAGTGTCATCTTAAAATAAATCATAACCTTAGTATTATAAAAAGAATTTTTGTCGTAAACTAAATC
>VTPC01003048.1:0-11613 GCA_011009095.1 Ignelater luminosus | reverse complement strand
GAACGTATGAAACAAAGTGTGTCGATTCTAAATATTTGTTTGATGGAGAAAGGGAAGACTGCATTTTGTTATTTTTTCTTCATCAAACTCCTCAATTATTGTTTTAATCAAATGTAACTTGATTGTAAAATTTAAAACGTAAAATCAATATGGATAATTCTTTTTATCTGAAATTTGATCGAGCACGTCCATCTTTTCGGCAATTCACCTGAAGCACTGGCCCTAAGCGCCATGATTTTGGGGGGCGCTACAACTCCCGAGTCGAGATTTAAGTTCTACCGAAGTTCTGATAGGTGGTGTTTAGAATTTAAATATGTACTTTTGTGTCCTAAGTGCTGTTTAGGATCTTACAAGCTCTAACAATTTTCAACATTAAGCTCTAGCCAGAACCTGAAAAGCCTAACATGTTTTCATTAGATACTATTAGGTGCTACGAAATTTTATATTGAAAAACGTAAATAGTTTTTATTTCTCTCGAGGGTCTTCTAAGGACCTGTTATGCTCTATTATACTCTTCGTAAAACAAGTACTTTTAGAGTACATTGAATAAAAAATAACTTT
Source organism: Ignelater luminosus (assembly GCA_011009095.1). Taxonomy (NCBI): domain Eukaryota; kingdom Metazoa; phylum Arthropoda; class Insecta; order Coleoptera; family Elateridae; genus Ignelater; species Ignelater luminosus. Next base: position 11,052 of record VTPC01003048.1, on the reverse strand, counting down.
TATTTTCTTTTACAAAAAAAGATTTCGGCATCATGCAGGACTTAGAAAAATTTAAGCAACATGCGGGACTTAGAAAAAAAATTTTAAGTGAATTATGAGACTTGGAAATATATTCTAAAAATAAAATTCTTGTTTTTTTTGTAAATTTTTCAAGTCTTATAATTCGAGATTTTATTTAGGCATAACAATAACTGAAAAAAACAAATTTTTATTAAAATAAAAATGATATTATTTATTTTATTCAAGTTCTTGTTGATTGACAGGTACGCCAATGTACATTATCATTTATTAATAAATTCTGGAAAATTAATTCAATCGTGTTTTCGAATTTCTAACTTTTAATACATTCTAATTGTCGTGTCAGATCGTTTCTCTCTCGACCCATTACTTTCACACTTCGGCTCTAGCGCAAGCGTAGACCGAGCAGCTTTACGTAGCAGCAACAAAAAAAGAACAAATAATAAACAAACAACAAAAGGCAACTTAACGAAATGCAAACATTTACCTTTTCCGAATGACAATCTAACCTCCGATTTTAAATAAAAACAAATTAATATTGTCAACATTTCTCAATGAAAAATTCTAGTGTTTCAAAGGTTTTGTTATCAACACAATAAAAATTTAACAAGAATTATAGAAATAAGATAAACTATAAGTTTTGTTTCTTTATTATAAATATTGTGTTTGTTAAGGTTCACGTATTAACATAAATATTGTAAAATTGAAAAATGATGTCATCACAATATTGTATTTCTACTACGGCGTTAAATAATAAAATTTTTTTTACAGAAGGAGATTTCACCTGGATGCAAATTTTATATGGATGAATCCAATACAGCAGTAATTAATTTAACAACCAAGACTTCGACTGACTCATCATCTAAATATGACTGGAAAACTATCGTCTAAGAAACGTTGATTGAAATTTATGGATCTGCTTTTTTCTCTTTTAGTAGTATCTTTGTTGCACTTGTACAATTTAAAAAGATTAATTAAACTTGAGTTATAATAGTAATTGTAGTAATAATCATTTATAATTTTTTTTATTTATACCAAGAAAAAAAATCGACTGCAGAAATAACTTAAAAATTACAAAACTAAATTAAAAATTACAATAATTTAAAATTAAAATTTTGTTCCAATTATTAAAATAAATTTAAAAATCGATTTTTTTTTCTTTTTCCCGCATCCTTCTTCCAATCAATGTAAAATTTTTATTTTAACTATACAAAATTAAGTACTAAGTAAGATCTCAATAGGTTCTAAAATAGAGTCTAAATAAGCTCTATGAGGTACTGCGAGAGTTTTTAACGAGAACCTAAATAAGTACTAATAAGTGCTGAAACTGGAAAAAAGCAAAACTTACCATAAAAACATAGAAATTATGTTCTACTTAGGATCTAAGTAAGTACTTTTATGCTCTGCAGCAAATAGATCTTAGCAGAGCCTAACTAGGACTTAAATTTCGACTCGGGCCTTGAGATATATTAATATCATACGAGTCAACACACGTAATTCGCGAAGTAATTTCTCTTCTTGGTTTTAAATTAAAGAAAACGTAAGCTTGTTCCAAACACACATCCGCGTCATAATACTGGACCGGCAAGGTTTCACCAAAAACTGAAATAGGTAAGTTTTTTCATGAATTTGCAATACAGAGTTATAGATATCTGAAGCTCTTACTATTGAGATCTCTGGAGTTATATGAAATACAAGGCCAGTTTTCAATTTTCATTTTAGGTAATGATTTTCTTGCTAAAAAATCCAAATTGGTAAATTTTCTACAGGATCTGATTACAATGTCTCTCACCCATCCAAATATCCACACGAGACGACTTTTCGGTTCTCTAGGACTATCATCAGGTTTATAGGTTTATTTTTTCTTATAAGTGTCAAAACAGATTTTATATATATTTCAGCAATCTACCACATTATGTAGCTTAGATCACACCAACCAGAATGCTAGGAACTATTAGTAAATGACAAAGACTTCAATAGTGTACTGTACATGAATATTGCTCTATTGTTAATCTAAATTAACAAAGGGATACATTTGTACAATGCCTGCTTGATTATCGAACTGTTGTCTAAATTCCTATAAGTTGAAAGTATTAATTATTAGGAACTGTCTAAAGAGCTCCGAAAATTATAACAAAAGTTTCTGTGTGTGTAGAATGTAAAAAGGTTCTCGAAGCATTTAGCATACCAATTATAGTGAGATGTCTTGAATGGTTCAATTGAGACGCAGATACAGATTTCAGCAATGCACTACCTTCGGACATTTCTGGATCTGGATCAGTTAACAGAAATTCTAAAATACCAATTTTTGAATAGGGTGCTGTAATTTACTTTGTTCTTTATAATGATGGCTTTGAGTTCTTGTAGCAGTTCAAATATAAATATAGAATATTTTGAATCCAGCTTAATTCATAAAGTTTTCTTGAATTTCAGAAACGTAAATTTACATATAAGTATTTCTACTACAAATGGAGAAATTGTAACTGCAATTCGCAAACTTAAAATCCAGTACTTTGAACTTAAGCTGAGAAATCCAAAGTGGTTTTCGAATTTGTTATTGCTAGATAAAAGTTTACAATGTACCATAGAGATAATGCGACATTTTTCCCCCACCCTGCAAAACGAGTATGTACAATGATGTTTCTTCTTTATTGTTTCAGTACAAAACTTTCAGTTGGTAAACAGGTCAGAAATACTGTTTGTTTGAAAAACAATACAATATCTTGGAAGCCCAACATATTTATAATGTAAATGAAAGATGTATGTCTAACATTATTTTATAGGAAAGTAATACGACACATTTACTTGTTTATAGACTTGTTTTTATTTTTCTAGTAACACAAAATTATTTATTTTTTTTGTAATAAATTAAGAGTAAATTGAGAACTTCAAGTACTTCCTGCACTAGGATTAAAGGTGTATAAAATATTATAACGTTTAGTAAAACAGTCTGAATTGATTTTATCACTACCTTTGGCAGTGGCGGCTGGTGACCTAACTTCAGGTAGTGCCAAAACCAAGTGATCGTCGCCTGATTAGTTAATATTGTCAGATTATACAGAAACAAACCAATCAAGCGACAAACACGTGGTTTTGGTAGCACCTGAAGTTAGGTCACCAGCCGCACTGACCTTTGGTTAGTTTGAAGAAGAACAGATTCAATAAGAAATACAGTTTTGCGAAAACTTTTCGAGCAGTTATAGCTTTGTTTCCGCTTCTGCAAAAAGTGAACTAGTCCATTTAATTTGGGTTTTTGAGGTTAAATGTTTGGAGAGACTGGCTTTTGATCTAACCTTGATTAGATCACGATAAAAGAAATCTTTTTGTGAACAGTTTATTCTACTTTGTATGCGGCTTCAACAACCTATAATAACTAACCAATCAGTCTTCCAGTTTCATAATGCCAATCAACAGATTAAGAATATTGTATTAAACGATGTTCTATAACCTATACAGACGTTGAAATGTGTCCTCAACAGACCTGTACATACAAGTAATCAAATACAATCTTTTAAGATACCTTCAAAATTTTAAACAAAACAATAGAATTAGTATGAAATTGAAAAATCGTTTATTAGTGGTATGATAGCCCTATAGAAAATTTCACTTCATTCGATTGGCAATATGGTTCACTGAAGCAATGATCTCAAGTTTCTTCTTCTATTGATATTAATTCTTGAGTTTTAATTATCACTCACAGTTCTGTTACTGTTGTTTTAGTTCTGGTTATTACTATTGTTTCAGAACCATTTTCCCTACTTGAGTAAAGTTTGGGCTCCCAGCCTTTACTTCACCCAGAATGTCAAAATTTCTGAGTATCTCTTAGAGCGAACTCATCATAAGTCGACAACAGAGATTCAAAAATAGTGGAACAATTGTCTATCATCTCTCCATTCATTTGCTTATCTAGTTGCTGTAACATGAAATATTTATTTATTGCATACTACTGTCTGACAAGACCATAATTCGTTTCATACCTACTGCTCTAGAAATTTTTAATGACCTTTTGTTGTTCATCTCTGACCACAAATATTTCACAATTAATTTCCTAAAATCATCAAACTTATGAATTTGTTTCTTTTGAATCGCATTATGACTTTAAATTAGGGGTGCAGTTCTCAAACTTATGCGAACACACTGTATACAAAAATTAAACTAAAATTGGCAATTATTTCTGAAATTCTGTCGTAAAAGAAAGTATTCAAATGTCACCTGTATTAAGTCTCATGTTCATTTATTTGCGTCTGAATACGGTTCGCGAGCACTTTCAAGGATCGTTGGCGGTTTGGAGTCAATCATATGCGCAACACTTTCGCATAAGTTAGAGAATTACACTCCTGTTCTGAGGTGGATCATCTATTTATTTTATATATTTATTTTTGAAAACAATCACAGAATGTGTTCAACGTTGTAGACCTTTATTTGTAATTTCATGTTGTCGAAATGTAATTTGAGGTTTCGGATAAATATTATGGAGTAGTCACTCTTGTCAGTGTCAGTGATGTCACGACACTTTCTTGTATTTGTTTTTACACAATTCATTAAATTAAATGTCATGACAACGCCACTTTTAGTTTTCACGATGACAAAAGTCATGGCTTTTAGTATCATGACCGTAAAAGTCACGAAGAAATGTCACGTGAAAACGAACCTTTAGAATTGTCCGTGATCTCGTTTATCTTTTGGGCTGGCTCAAATTGCCTGGTTTGAAAGTAACACGCTTGCTAGGTCAACTGGATTTATTAGCTATTTTGCAAGAAACCCTATCACGACCAGGATAAGTAGAGTCGAAGTTTGTTACAAATTTTATAGTCAACTGTTGTTTCTGAATAAACAATAAACAAAAATCTGGCTCAAATGATGCCACTCGAATGAAAACTGATAGAGCAATAAAACATAGGTAAATCATTTTTCAAATTCGGCACACAGGTTGCTTTACTTAAGACGAGCTCCTTAACAATTTGAATAGTCAACCCAATTTACAAATTCATACATAGCGTCGATTTATGTTATTTCTGAATTACATTTATAAAAATTCTGTTATCAGAGATGACTTGCTTGAGAATAATACATAATTAAATGTCATGTCAAGGTTATCTGTCCTAAAATTTAAACTGAATACTTTTATAATCTGTATAGGTATAATTAAGAAATTAAGAAAGAAATTATAAGTAACAAATAATAAATTAAGATTATACCAAAAAAACACCTTATATCGTTTTTTCTAATATATTTCAAGTAAGTGATGTTGTCCTTAAAAGATATTTATTCCATTATATTTTCTTACGTGAAAAAAACTACTTTCGGCACTGAGCAAAACATAGCTTTTACTTTTCAAACAATTGAACTTTTACAAAATATAATTAATTAGGAGTTGTATATTTTAATTTTCTTCGACATCGTTTACGTATTTATCACACCATATTTTGGTTGGTTTTAAATGACCTTCTATATAGTTACCCAAGAATTCGCCGCAAAGGTCCGTAACCAAACCTACGAAACACAGATTTGCATGTTCCAGATATCTATAACAAAGCATAAAGGTACACAATTATTATTTGTCCTTCTATACCAGTACATGTTTTTACTCACCCACACAAACCAGCCTTTGTTATAATAAAGTCTGGATTTTGAAGGTCGTCCAAAACAGTAGATTTCGAAAAACATGTTTCAGGAATATCTGGATCTTCACCCTCACAGCTTGCATTCTTGTAAATTTGATAATGTTCTAAAACAATATCCTTAAGTAATCAAACTGAAACGGTTTTAGCTAATTAAACCAACCTTTATATACTTCTCCATCACCCTCGCAGTGCGTTGCAATTGTATAATTAAACCATTCGGACATAAAATTAGGAAGATACTTTTCTTCAACATCCAGGCAATGATCTACTTTCTCTAATATTATATTAAAGCATGGATGAAGTGCAAATGGCATTTCTGTACAAACAATGTGCATGAGTTCGGCTTCATTTTTTGGGTCCCTCGATCCTAATTGGACTTTAATACACTTCCAAGCTTCTTCAAAACTTTTCTGAAAATGTTAGATATGTATTTGTATTCCGCAATTAATGTATTAACGCAAAGTAGCTGTAGTTATAAATTATAAAAAAATACTCCTATGTCGCGTTTGGGCCACTTAGCCCCATATTTTGGTTTCTGATGCAAGTTAAAATAAAATAACTTCATTTTGCTGCTTTTACCTGTAAGTCACTGAAAGCATTCTCGCCACCATTCTTCAAGCATTTGCCTTTGACAAAATTTTCTATGATGGCTAGTTCTTCTTGATTCGTTCGCGCTTTGACCTGATATCCTGCATCTATAATACACAATTTTCTATTAATACGTTATTAACAATGTTTTGCAGGTTGTGTTATAAAATGACAATTCTAACACTACTAATAGTACAAAATGGAAATTACTTACCCAGCAACAATGTCAAGCATATACAGCACTCAACATCATCTTTTGTAATTTTATATCGATAAAACGTTAAAGATTTCTAAGATGTTATAATGATAGATTACATTGCGCTCGTATTTATAGGGTTTACTATGTAAATATTACATAATAATTGAAATGGCGATAACTTTTAAACCTGATTATATATTTTTCCACTTAGAAAATATCTTTAGGTAAACTTAATATAAATATTTTTGTACTAAATTATTTATAATTAATGTTGTTCACACTGTTGCGTAAATGATAACGTTTTTGCCTATACAATATTCCCAGACTTTTGAGTCGTATATCTCAAATAGGTACTTCAGAAAAAAGCAAAAAACCTAAATTAGATTCAAAGAAATAAAATCAAGAGCACAGCAAGATACTAGCATATTACAATAAATAACTAACTCTCCACCGAGCAGTGATTTTATATTGTCAGATTTTATGTATAAATATTTATCTTTTTAAATAGAAACTAAAATGAAAAAGATGTCTTCAGTATCTAGTCAAGAACCAGATAATTATTTATAAAGAATCCCTTATATTTAATTCAACAAAAGTAACAAAGCAATAGTTTATTTTAGGGTATTTACGACATTTTGTCAATATTACAATGCGATGTTATACCTGAAGAATCTGAACATGATGATGCTTTACATAAGGTATGGTTTATCTGAGACAATAGCAAACTCTGATATATTTCTTTATAATATATAGGTATTTCAACTAATTGATGTTGTCCTTAAAAAGATATTTATTGTATTATATTTTTTTACGTAAAAAACTGCTTTAGGCACTGAGCAAAACATGACCTTTGCTTATCAAACAATTGAATTTTTATAAAACATAATTAATTAGGAGTTATGTATTTTAATTACCTTCGACATCGTTTACGTGTTTATCACACCATATTTTGGTTGGTTTTAAATGATTTTCTATATAGTTAGCCAAGACGTCGCCGCAAAATTCCTTAACGATATCTATGAAACACAGATTTGCATGTTCCAGATATCTGTAACAAAGCATAGAGGTACACAGTTTGTTATTTGTCTTTCTAAAGCAGTACATCTTTTCACTCACCCACACAAACCAGCCTTTGTTATAATAAAGTCTGGATTTTGAAAATCTTTCAAAACAGTAGATCTCGAAAAACATTTTTCAGGCATGGTATCCATTGTATTTGGGTCTACATCTTTACATTCTGCGTCACTATAAATCTCATAATGTTCTAAAATAATATGCTTAAGTAATCAAACTGAAACAGTTTTAGGTAATTAAACCAACTTTTAAATACTTCTCCATCACCCTCGCAGTGCGTTGCAAATGTATGGTTAATCCATTCGGACATAAAATTAGGAAGATACTTTTCTTCAATATCCAGACAATGATCTACTTTTTCTAATAATATATTAAAACATGAATGAAATGCAGGTTGCATTTCTGTACAAACAATGTGCAGCAACTCGGATTCATTTTTTGGGTTTATCGTTCCTAATTCAATTACAAGACACTGCCACGTTTCTTCAATGCCTCTCTGAAAATGTTAGATACGTATTTGTAGTCCGCAATTAATCTATTAACACAAGTACTGCAGTTATAAAGTATAAAAAAGTACTTCTATGTTGTCTTTGCCCCACTTAGCTCCATATTTTGGTTTGTAATGCAAATTAAAATAAAATAACTTCATTTTGTTGCTTTTACCTCTAAGTCACTGAAAGCATTTTCGCCACCATTCTTCAAGCATCTGCCTTGGATAAAATTTTTTATGATGACTTCTTCTTCTTTACGCGTTTGTGCTTTGACTTGATATCCTGCAACTATAATACGTAATTTTCTATTAAAGCATTATTAACAATGTTTTGCAGCTTGTGTTATAAAATGATAATTTCAACACCACTAATAGTATAAAATGGAAATTACTTACCCAGCAACAATGTTAAGTATATACAGTACTTCAACATTGTCTTTTGTAATTTTATATTAACAAAACGTAAAGACTTCTAAGATGTTATAATGATAGATTACATTGTGCTCGTATTTATAGGGTTTACTATGTAAATATTATATAATAATTGATAAGGCGATAACTTTTAAACCTGATTATATATTTTTAAACTAAAAAAATATCTTTTGGTAACCTTAATATAAATATTTTTGTACTAAATTATTTAGAACTAATGTTGTTCCCACTGTTGATAAAAGAAAGTCTTGCGCAAATGATATGAAACTACCATTAACTTAATTAGGTAAATAAACTAATTCGTTTAATAAAAATGCTATTTAATCTAGCAAATCAATAACTGTCATTAACATTACTTTGTTTCTTTTAAGAAACAAACACTTCTCTAAAAGAATGTATTTATTACAGGACAAATTTCATTGTCAAATTTAGATATCCAGTTTTGCCGGAAATGATCTCAACTGTATGATTTTAAATGCATCACCCTGTTTTTCTTAATACTCTTTTAAGTCTTAAATCGGTGGTGATTTCAAGAAGGAGGTACTCATGTACGTACATGTGATACTGCAAACAGAGATTAATAAGAAATGTTACATAACTTATTTACAACTAATCGTTAATTTAATTAAAAGTAATGTTTTGTCTGTCACAAACAGAAATAAACTGCAAAATAATTTTTTGCTAATAACTATTAAAACAGTTTTTTAGATTAATATTGAACTTGAAACATTAGAGGTTAGTGGTCAATTTCTTATAGCTATAATGTTGGTTTATTCACCAATAATAACCAGATAACGGTTCAGATATCAGTGCGACTTATATATTTAAATTTATTTAAAATTGGAAACTTCCATAATTTGTTTTTTTATTTACCACACACGAAAAACCATCCCTCTTTTAGGAAATTTTTGATTTTATTTAAATAAGCTTGTTTTAAGTGGTTACCTATTTGTTATTTATTAGAACTTACTAGTTCTTTGCTTTTTCAGAATTCCAACATTTTTAGAATTCAGGTTTCTCTATACTTTTATACTGTAAAAGCAGGAATTACCAAATGACTGTAACCGTGATTTACTGTCCTTTGAGACATTTGTTAAACAAAGACTAAGATCTTGATTTCCTCGAAAACAAAGCTATACATTTATTATAAGGGGTAATTTCAGTGCGAGAAAAACCAAAGCAAAAGCACTAACGGAAGCAACCAGAGAACATCTTGACCAACAGATCAAAACAAGATACCGCATCTCATCGACTTCTGTGTTGTTAAGGTATACCTACCAGCAAATTTCTTACGAGTTGAAGAAGAATGGGATATGAACTCAGATCACTCACCAATTATGCTGACGTCAAATGATAATATTATAAAGTAAGAAAATAACTCAATATTGGTAAATCAACAAACGGTGTGGAAAGGTTTCAGACTTGGTCTAACACAAACAAATTAATTTCTCCGTACTACTGACAAATGAACAACAATTAGTCGAGAAAGCTGAGAAAGAAATTATCAGTAACAAAGTAATAACTTTATATCAGTTATCAATAAATTGTAATATGTATGTATACAATTATTTATAAAGCGTCACTTATATTTAATTCAACCGAAGAACTAAACACTAGTTTATTTCCGGATATGTACGATATTTTATCAGCACATATAATGCGATGTATGACTGCAGAATCTGAACATGATTTCGCATAAGGCATAGTTTATCTCAGACAATAGCAAACTGTTTCTTATAATCTTTTCATATGTTAGGATTGCCATGTTATTAGTAACCACAACCACTCTTTGTATTTCTTTATAATATATTTCAAGTAATTGGTGTTGTCTTCAAAAACATATTTATTGTATTATATTTTTTTTTACATAAAAAGCCTACTTTACGCACTAAGCAAAACATGATTTTTACTTCTTAAACAACTGACTTTTTGCAAAATATAATTATTTAGGAGTTATGTATTTTAGTTATCTTCGACATCGTTTACGTATTTATCACACCATGTTTTGGTTGGTTTGAAATGAGCTTCTACATAGTTAGCCAAGAATTCGCCGCAAAATTCCTTAAGAAAATCTATGAGACACACATTTGCATGTTCCAGATATCTATAATAAAGCATAATGGTACACAGTTGTTATTTGTCCTTCTATATCAATACGTTTTTTCACTCACCCACACAAACCAGCCTTTGTTATAATAAAGTCTATATTTTGAAAGTCTTTCAAAACAGTAGATCTTGAAAGACATTTTTCAGAAAGGTTGTCCATTGTATCTGCATCTACATCATTACAATCTGCATTATCAAGAACTTCTTTATGTTCTAAAATAATATCCTTAAGAAATCAAACTAAAATAGTTTTAGGTAATTAAATCAACCTTTAAATACTTCTCCATCATCCTTGCAGTGGGTTGCAAATGTATGGTTAAACCATTCGGACATAAAATTAGGAAGATACTTTTCTTCAAGATCCAGACAATTATCTACCTTTTCTAATATTATATTAAAACATGAATAAAGTCCAGGTTGCATGCCCGTACAAACAATGCGCAGAACGTCGGAATCATTGTCTGGTTTTAGCCATCGAAATTCGACTGTAAGACACTCCCAAGCTTCTTCCAAGCTTTTCT
>VTPC01003047.1:0-60363 GCA_011009095.1 Ignelater luminosus | reverse complement strand
AAAAAGTGTCCAAATACAATCAGTAAATAGCTCTGCACAACGGCAAACGCTTATCATTGGATCATTTACACGGAAAGTGGTTTAACAGTCCTTGTCAAAATGCTTTCAGTTGGTTTCATCACTTCTAACTAGTACAGAGTGCTGTCAACGTTCATATGTACAGCAATGTTTGGGTAATCCATTAGAACCAACACCTTGGTGTTGGCAACAACTGGTTGATCACCAACTTACAACACTTCCTACTTTTTATTTCTAGTATCAAAATCAAATAGGCGTTTTATTTAAAAAAATTGCAATTGGCTTTTGCATATTAGATGGAGATCGAAATCTGGGAACTGGTTTTAAGTGCATGTAGCGGTTTTAATTCCACATCTGGTTGTGCACGAAGCAGCATTATATTTTTGAAGATGTCTTTGAACATTCTTGCATGATGTTATTCTCCATTCGTATGAATGGAGCGACAATGGAGACAGAGAAATCGTATCACATATCCTTTGGACACCTTACTTATTGCCTGCTATTATTTCCAAACTTTTCACCTTTTTGGTTCAATCTTTTCTTCCTGTAGTAACGTTTCAGTGTGACTGTGTGACTTTCAGTTACCTACATCTTTTTATGTTTTGTTGAAATTCACGGCATTTTTGCAGAGATATGTGCAAATCGATACCACGAAGGCTATTGATGCCCAACATTACAACAGCTAGCGTCACTTTGGCAGTATTGTTTTGTTTTATAGAATTTTGATCAAAATAGTTATAGTAACATCCTACCTTATATTTCTCAATTATGATAATTACTCTTGACTATTATTTTGATGCATGCACTTTGCATCAACTCTACTTAAATGTAAACTGTGTTTAAAAAATCAATTCTTGCTATATTTGATCAAAATGTAACGGGAATTTTCGTTTTTCTTAAAGAATCTTTATTTATTAATCAACATCAATTTTGTCCCCTTCAAAGCCATTGTCTCTCAGATATAATACGCTTGTGCCAGCGCTATTTCCAATCTTGGAAGCACTTCTGGAACTCACTTTTCGGTATGGCGTTCAGCTTCTTCAGCGGTTCTGTTTTTATCTCATCAATGGTGGAAAAACGTCCTTTCATTGTTCTCTTCAGCCTTGGGAATAGAAAGAAGTCACAGGGGGCCATCTCCGGCGAATATGGTGACTGTTTTGATTTTTACCAGAAAATTACGGACAAGCAGTGAGGTGTGAGCGGGAGCATTATCGTGATGCAATTTCCACGAGTGGGCGTTTTCGTCGGATTGCTTCACGCAAACGGCGCGTAACTTCCAGGCAGTATTCCTTATTGACTGTACGACCATATGGCAAGAGCTCATGATGCACTACGCCATTAAAATCGAAGAAAACAGTGACAAGAATCTTCAGATTTAATCGAACTTGTCGAATTTTTTTCGGTCTTGGCTCTTCAGGCAGCTTCCATTGGGACGCTTGTGCCTTGGTTTGGACGTCATATCCATATACCCATGTTTCGTCACCTGTTATGACTGTTTTAAGCAGTTCTGGATTATTGCTGACTTCATTTAGCAACTCCTGAGCAATGTCTACTCGACGTTGTTTTTGTTCAAAATTGAACACTTTCGGAACAAACTGTGCTGACACACGTTTCATGCCCAAAACATCTGAAAAAATTGCTTGGCATGAGCCAAATGAAATGTTGACATCATCAGCAACCACTCTGATTGTGATCCGGCGATTTTCAAGAATCATTTTCTTCACTTGTTCCACGTTGTCTGTCGTTGGTTGTTGATGTGCTAGGGCGTCATCTTCAACGTCTTCACGGCCCTCTTTAAAACGTTTGTATCACTCATAAACTCCACTCACCAAAAGCCACAGTCAACATTTTGAATGCGGTGCTACATTTTATATTATTTTTCAAGCAAAATCTATCTTTTTTAAGAGGAAAAAATCGCCGAGTACACTAAAATACTTCTAACTTTCTGGATTGTCAAAAATAAACTAAACGTTCAAAATGGCTGCAAATGTCAACATATCCAAGAACATGTGTATCAACAAGATAAAATTGTTTTTAGAATCAGATTAATAAAGTCCACGAAATTCAAAATTTCCCATTATATTTTTATCACACCTTATTCTCGATCATCGCATTCATGGAGTTAAGTTCTAGCGTTGAATCTAAGCGAGATCGGTGCAGTCGATCCTAAAAGTATAATTAAAGTGATCGGCATTGTACTGGGTTGTTGTAACATTCTCTTAAACGTTGATAAATGATAATTCGTAACAAAATTCCACCACGATGGCATTCACCAATTTTATTATCAAATAACATGTTTTGTAATCATTCAACAAAGTAAACATTAATCAATTGAAAGTTATACTTTGTTTCAAATTAATTAAATGAAATATGAATTTTGTTTGTTTATCTTTAGCAAGTTCTCTTTTGTTAGAAATAAATTACGTTCGTTTTTTAAATTTCCAGGGCTTTCTCTCTATATTATATAAAATTAGTTGCGAATTTTATTTGTGCCCTTAGTCCGTTTGGTTTGCAGTAAAAACAGAGACAATAATGAACAACTTTTTTTTTGTTCTCATGAACCATTAAAATCCATCAGGAAAATGACAAAACTTTGTTTCGGGTGAAATTTCGTGGTGAACGGAAAAAACTTTAATAAGGAAGTATGTGTTAATTTAGATTTCCTTTTTAGTACGTACAGAGCGTTTTTTTTAATACGAATTTTTTAGTTTTTTAATATCGTCCTGAGGTTTCTGTTTTTATGATAAAAATTCTATTTACAGGAATGCGGTTTATTATATATATGCTACACATACATCTACCACATCCTGCAAAACTGTAATTCTGCTAAAACGTTGTCTCTAAATCTAACCAACTGAAATAAGATATCAAAATTAGTTACGACCAACTGCTAAATCGATTAATCCAAAATAGTCCGCACGTATCGGTTCAGTAATCTCCAATCGAAACCTATCCGGGCATTGTCTAGATCAACCGGACATGAGACCAAGTAAATCCGCTTAGAAAACCAATTGCGAATTCGTTTCAGTACTCTGCACGTCAATGAAGGTTTGTAAATGCTATTCGTCTAAGCCGTGAAAACAGACGGATGTATACCATCTTCTCTCTAAAGCAGGAGCAGCAGTAAAATAACAGCGAGGAGGAGATGTAGAATAAATTTTTAACAAAATTGTAATTCTTATATTATTAATACCCTTGTCGCTTCTTCCCTCTGACAAAATAATTCCTATTACAGAATTTCCTGAGTTAATTAAAATGTAAAAAAAAAGTTGGAAGTTCTGTTTTATTAATTATTTTTCAGAAAACTTTTTTTGATACGATGCTGTAATTAGTAATTATTTACTTTTTTTCTGGAGTTCTAATAACATTATTATTGATTCTTAATATACCGGGCGTCCTCCATAAAGATGTTTTGGTGGAACCAATTTGTTTATATTGTGCCATTATTTATGAAAATATCAAAACGTCATTTTAGTCAAAGTTTGGACCATTTTGTGTAAAGGATGATTGATAAAGAATGATGACATTTTAATCGCCGGCAATTCAGAATAGAATTTCCACATACGCTAATTAATTTTCTTAGTTTAGGATTTGTTTATCCGAGACACGCGGTATATTCAATGTAATAAAACAGAATTATTCCCGGATTTAAAACTCAATTAGTGGAAATTGGGTTTTTGTATTTTTCATTTATTTTATTCGTCTATTCCAATGATGAATATTTTGCGGTAGTACTCGTATAACAACAGGGCTAGTCATTATAAATATAAAAGGACAATGTAGTAAGAAGATATGACGCAGATAACCTGGCCATTAATTCAACAGCACCGTCTCTACTTTATCTGTTAATTAATGAATTGTAAGAGCATCGTTAGGTAAGAGTTGGCTAATTAATCTTACTAGGGTACTCAAGAGAGGCACAGTTCTGCAGATGATTTGTGCTAATCCGAGTAAGAGCTGGCCCACTGGTCTATATTTTTGTCTTTCTCTTTTGCAAGGAATTCAGTAAGGAAACGGTCTGAATTTCAGCTCTGAACTCTGTAAAGTTAAGAGTATTTCGAGTGAAGTGAGATATGAATTGCAGTAAGTCACAGCTATTCTCCCTCCCGAAGAGAATAATATACCGTGGACGTTTTCTTTTAATATACAGTTGTACAGTACAATAGTTTGTCATTTTATGTTTTGTATTTTTTTCCTTCCTTAATACAAAGCTTTATTTATTCGCTCGTTTGTTCTGAATAGATGTGGCTACTGGTAGTAAAAGAAATGAGAGAATTAGACGTTGAACCGAGTTTTAAGGCTTTAGATTCATCCTTTTGCTATATGTGGGATTATCTTGAAAAAAAAAAAAATAAAAAAATTGCCAAGAGAACTTCGTATATCAAGGTGATTAATTCTGGGTGTGTGATTATTATGAGTTTTCGTATGCGTTATTGTTGTTGTTGTTGTGCAAAATGATACTACTAACCTTGTGTTTAAAATAATAATAAGAAATGGTAATTGTCATCTATTAAACAAATACTAAAGATTGTCCTTCCCATTATGGAAGTTAGTGGTTAGAATGTTAAATTTCTGTAAATTTTTTATTTTTGAACTAACAATTGCGGAAATTAAGGAAGTGTTGCCAGTAATGAAAGTAATTTGCGTTTTATTAAATATTTTTAAGTTGTTTGTCGTCTGTAATGTTAAAACACATTAATAAATTTATTTCTACTAAGTCTGAGTATATAATTCCATCACCTACAACAAAAATCTCAAGGAACTACATACCACCATTTATATTTTGCGCATTAGCGAACCTACCTTCTGTTATCCTATGATAATGAAATTTTTACTTTGGAAAGCTACGGATGCTGAAACGTGCCTTCTCGGGAACAAACTTACGTTAGTTAAGTTTTCTAAAATCAATACAGAACCTCGACTTGAATTGAATTGAAGACCTCCGCGAACTATCGAATGGTGTAGTAACATCTTTCTATAGCATGTGTCCAACCTTCTTGTTGTTTGCTTACATTCTCAGGCTCTGAGGCCGGTATCATTGTTTCATTATGGAGCTTGGCTTATTGAACAGATGAATCTCGTGATAAATCTCTTTTTCCGTAAATTTGCGGTCTTGAGAAAGTCATTTTTTAAAAGTACATAACCTAACGTCATCACGTGATGAATTAAATAGCTTCTTGTTCTCGTTATGTTTAGCTATCTAAGCAGGGCGGAAAGGTGCCTCTTGATGAGTCGCCAGTATGAATTTTTATTTTTGATCACTTTGCAGATGGCGGTACTCATAATCGAATTTTACAGATTCTAACATGGGTAGTCTTTGGACGGAATTTCTACCAAGAACGACGTAAAATTGATTTTTCATAAATTCACACGAAAGAAACAAGCATGCACTCACTGGTTACCTGTTCGTTGGCACTATCTGTTGTAAACTACAGCTTCGTGTTTAATCTCAATCATTAACCAACAAAAACTAACAAAAGAACCTAAGAATAAATTAAATAAAAGCAACGAAACAAAAATAAAAGAGCCAGAATCAATCTTCTGATAAAAGATTGCGATGCAACCAGTAGTATTAATGGACTTTGGATTGTTCATGATGTCCTATTCGCATTTGAAGAGAAACCAAATAATTGGTTACTGATTTTACTCTTTTACCAGATTTTGAGAAGATTTAAAGGCTTCAAGGAAATCATGAAAGTGACCGAAGTGGGACAAACCGGGGCCTCTCAAGCAAACTGGGCAAAATGGCCAAGAAGAAGAAGAAGAAGCAATCTGGCTAGAGAACAAACACGAACAAGGACAATTTGACATGGATGCTAGTACAAAGCAGTAATGGATTATATTGTAAGAGAAGGACTCATAAATAATGATAATCAGAGTTTACCCAACTCTCACCCCCCGTTTAACAATGAAGCAGAGACACTGAGTGACCATAGATATATCTTACATTATATACAAAATAGTTACAACATTCAAGAAATAGACAAACATATAATTTCAAGAAAACAAATTGGGAGATCTTCTGACATGATATTTATGCTACAAACTAGACAACAACAATTCTAAGAGATGGGAACAGTGGCAATTATGAATGAAGCGGCGGAAATATGCACAACTGACGGCTACACTCAGGAAACCAAGGGCTAGCTGTAACACAGTCCCTTAGTGAAATTAGAACCTTACCATTAAAAGAAGATTAGTAAGAAGGACGAATGGATGTTACCAAACACAAAGAAACGAAGAAATAAGAGAAAGATACTACAAATATACAGAACAGTCAGAAGCCCGGAATATAAAGTATGAGTGCTTTTGCGAAAATGCATGGTCGTTGCCATACAAGATCATCAAGGGAAGAAAATTAGAGAGTAGAACCAACAATGTTGAAACGAGATGGTTTAGCACAGAGGGTGAAACACGTATGGACATATTAAGGAAGAATTTTCTAGTAGATGATATGGAAGAAGACCCAAGAGAACATTCGGAAATTAGACAAGCAGGAGTAAGGTGGACACATGAAGATCAACCTGACTAATCAAAGAAATTGTTACCAATATGCAAAACATGGAAGGACGATTTTACCATCCTAATAGCAAAAAGGTATTGGTAGTTTTTTATGCAAACTCTAAAACTCGCCCAAAAAGATCCAGGACTATCACAGATACTGGAAGAGCAGCATGATATTATGAATTCCTAAGGGCCAAAATAAAAGAGATAGACCAATATGTCTTCTGCTCACTTTTGGTGGAAAAATATTGGACGAAAAGAATAAGCTACAGACTTAAATATCTTAATGGTATATGGGAGCTGCAGTTCAGGTTTAGAACTGGACATTTTAGGGTGCAAGCAATAGAAACGGCGTTACAGATAATACAAGAAAATTAAATTTTGTTTTCAATATAGCCTGGCATCAAGTATCAGAAAGAATTTAACGGACAGAACTTGACAGCCTAGCGATTAACTTCCTAGACAATAGGGACGTAGATAGTGGTGAAGCTATAAAAATAATAGTCCTTTGGACAGTCTTAATAGAAAGTAATTGGTTGAACTGGAAAATGATCATATCATCACCATCAGGTCGCTCTGCAAAAAAACCAGAAAGAGTTTGGAGAACTACTGTGGAAATTTGCAACTATTGAGGAAACAACAACAAACTGCTATACAACGTGGGAAAAACGCAAGCAATGTTTTGTAATGTGAGAAGAGAGCTTTGAGAACCTGCCATTAAATGGGAGGATTAAAAGATAAGACTCAGTGGGGTTGTATTATATCTAGGGCTAATTATAGACACAAAGTTTTTATGGACATATCACTGCAAGGAGTTAAAGAAGGTCATGGCAATTTTTTGTAGAGACTTTGCGGCTCTTGACTCGCGAGTTATGAGATACCTGACCTCTTTTCAGCGACCATTCTTGTTAGCCATTAGTAGATACTACAAGACAACGTCAATGCAACATTACATGTCCTTTTGAGTATTAGGCCGTTGTTGTTGATAGGGAAGGGAATGTAAGAAATGAATGATTTGAAAGAATAAGTCGATATCGAGACAAAACTAAGAATTTAATTTCTACCGCATCCTGCGCAGAGAGCAATAATCCCACTCTACAGAACGGTTTGTGTGTCAAGAACTGAAAATGGAACAGGACAGGGACAACGAAGAAGAGGTATTGAACAGTACCATTACCCTTAACAAGGAGACAGCAGTATTTCAGGCTGAGATGCTAGGGAAGCCCCAAAATGGGCAGTGGAAAACCAGAACAAATAAGGAAATAAAAATTTATCCCGAGCTTAAGCTCTTAAACTAAACAATTATTGATCTGAGTTGAATTTGATTATTTAATCAAAATTTCAGAATTATTTAGCAGACAAGATCTTCAATATGTTGATACACAAACAACTAATTTGGGATAATTTGTTTTAGCTAATCAAAAGTTACCCAAACATTATAACTGTGTAGGATTCTCTGATTCTCAAGTTATCAAAAAATATGCATGTACAATTATGATTATCAAAAAAGACCTTTTTGTTTAAAACAGAATTGTAGAAAATTTAGACCAAATATAATTGATTGCTTCAAAAATTCCAGTGTACAAACACTTAATTTATTTTCCAGTATCGCGCAATTTCAAATATCTAATTCGAGCAGTTTCCCCAAGACTTTATGATTACGGAAATTCGAGCTGCTGGATTCTTCCATGGTTTTCGTACCTCCAAGGATTTCTAAAAATGAAGTAATACTGACAATCAAACTAAGCCTCTCAGGAATTCCCTAATATTGCTTAAAAGTAACCATAAGCAAGACTTGAAGGAATACACATCCGTAAAATTCAAAGGGGTAATTATTAAACGAATTCAAACGCGCAGGATCGACTTAAACTTCAAAGTAGATTTAATAATGTAATCAATGATTTTCGACTTTTTTTATACTTTTTTGAATGCAAATTAGGATTGTTTGATGAAAATAGAATTTTTACGCGAGACAGTAAGAAATATGTGAGAAACTTGTTAAAATGTATTAGTTTTAAAATAAATTAACATTCTGGAATGATTTAAAGCATATATAAAGGACAATTTAATTAGAAAAAACCTGAGAATTAACAATTTTAAATTTAACTGATTGATTGTGCAAATCAAATTTCAAATTCGACCATAATTTGAGATTTACTTAACAAAAATAAAATCATTAGGTATCGAGATTACAGTTTTTGTACCAAACCTAATTTAATGGCATTTTGGCAGGACGCTCTATTGAAGTAAATGAATGTGTGTCCATTCGGACGAACAAGCTTGAAATGGCTACTTTAATTGGTGGAGAGCAAAACTTAAATTCTACAAGTTGGAATTCTTCCTGTATGAAATTGTGTTTCTCCGAAAATAAAAGAATCAAACATGTCTGAACAGGGAGGTCCCTCAAGGATCCAACTTTGGACCGCTTGTATTTAACTTTTTATTGGACGGTGTAATAATAAGGCAATTCTATTATCTACGGCACTGGATACTACTTATGTATTTCTAGTGGTCATTGAATCCAAGGCAAAATATTCGATACGTATTAATAATAAAATTAGGAAAATTAAAATTACGAATAAATTACTTGTATTAGTGTTGTGTCCATCATTAATTCACGAATTCCTGTTTTATATTAACAAAATAATATGTTTTTGCGCGTGTGGCATTTTTTGCAAACTCAAACACTAAACGTATAACGGCAAATTAGATTTGCAAGTAAATGTTGCAATGTCAGCAAAGTAAATATTTGCATAACTGATATGTGTGTGCATATGTATGTGTATATGTGTGTTGTTAACGTTAAATTCGTTTTCACAATTTTCAGTTAAAACGCGTATAAATTACACTAGAGGATAAAATGTTTTGATTGATGCGATTATTTATACAATTTGAATTGGCTGTCTATCGATTTCGATAGATTAGGGGTTTTTCTCATTTCTCTCGTGTCTCTCCGCTTGACAGATTGGAAATATTTTATTCAGTAAAATCTAAACAATCCCGGTTGTTAAACAGAATCCTAAAAATAAAAGGCACGCAAGTTGGTTTACTTTACGGATACGTAGTAGTAGTAGTATCTCTGGTATATCCCTATCCGAAACCCCTCTGTCTGAATATTAAAATACGTCGTGCTTATTAAAATCGAATTAATAACGCCATCGTCTTCGTAATATCGGAACGGGAGAGAAGTTAAGGTGCAAGAGCGTCGAAAATTAGATTTCATTAAGAAGAGAGAGCTTCTAATGCATTCTCTTTCAATGCGAGTTTAATTTACTTATATCAAAGTGTCCCGCGACGCAACTTAAAATATAAGAAAATTTCTCCCGCTCTTCCCGCTCAAGAGAAAAGAAGAAGAAAACACGACACCTGTTAAAAGCGTCGTAAATATAAAGCGTTCGCATTAATAAGAACGAATTAAGTCTCTCTCAAAATTAATGCCGCTATGATAAATCGAATAGCGCGCGCAAGAAAGGGAAAATTTAACATATTTTGAAATCAGTTGTAAATCTTTACCGACCGACGCTTTGATTTGCTTCGAGTATTTACCGGCGGTAAATTCATAAAGAGCGTATGAAATTCAAATTGGAAGCGCTCAATAATAAGAGAGAAAATGAATACCTACTAGCGTTACGTTCGTTTAATATTAATGATCGACCTCCTTAAAACAAGCCGTTTTTGCATTTCTCTGGATATTGCAAAACTGCATTGAAGACATCGCATACTTACTACTACCAGCTAACCGTTTTCGTTTCCAAGATTCAATGTTTTCATTGAAGTGCACCTTCTAACTCGCATACATGCAACTCGTTTATCTTCTGTTACATTCCAAGTAATGTCTCATGTATTTCGTTATGTGTTTAGCGTTGTTTGCTTTTGCCGTATTTTTCCTACACTTACGTAATCATGTTAGTTTTATTTGAAAGAGCTTTTTGGCGGATTACTTTGGACTTGTTGGTAGATTGAATAAGAAAATCGTTATTTTAAAAGTTCTTTCTCCAAGTTCATTTTCCTGTTTCTCAAATCGAAAACCGTTTAGATAAAATTAATTACAGTTTTTATATTCGATATATTAACTAAATAGATAATGGAAAAAAAGATTTTATTTTACGTTGAAATGAAGTTACCGGTGGTGGTTTTAAGGCCATTATTAGAGAGAATGTTGGCGCAACGGAGTCGAGCAAACAAAAAAGGAAACGGCCAGGTTAAGCTGGATTAAAACGTCTTGTCAAGACTTCCTATTTCCTTATAGGTACATTCTTGAGCGTCTAATTTGTCTTGTATTTAAATGTCTCAAGGCATATTTAAGAAATTATCTGCGTCTCGGTTTACACAAAGGTTATCGAACCGTTAGGATTGCGACTTGATTATTGGAAAGAGCCCTGTCAGTGGGGCAGTTTGCTTTCTGTAGACGTAAAGTATCACTTGCTAGATCTAAAAAGTAGACCATTTATCTCAGCTTGTCGACAATGTAATTTAAATGTTAGAAATATACTAATTCGCAGACATGCGAGATAACGCAAAGTCGCTCAATTTACTTGGTGAAAGTCTGAAAATGAACTCTTCGATTTACTGTGTAACTGGGAAGATGCAAATTGTATTGAAGGAAAGCTCTGGTTGGTTGGTTTCAGCACTGCTTTTGCTATAATTGATGGAAATCAATTTTCTAATCATTTCATTCATTCAGAGATTTAAATATCTAAGATTCATCATCATCATGAGTATTCTGCTTATGCACGTCCCGTGCGTTCTCTCCACTTTTCTCTATCCTGAGCCCATCTCTTCATCTCATTACAACTCCGCCCGCCATCTCTGAACTTCTTCCCGTGTTACCTCTTCCCTCTGCACTCTCTTCCAGCACATCTCTCATCAAACAATCCTTTCTTAAAACATGTCCTAACCAATTTATTTTGTTTATGTTAATTGTTTCCAACATTGATCTTTGCTCTCCAACTTTTCTCAGTACTTCCTCATTCCTAACTTTATCCTTCCACTTGATGTTTAGCATCCTCCTCCAGATTCAGCGCTTCTACTCTTTCTGTATCCTTTTTCATTATAGTCCATGTCTGACACCCGTACAACATTAGCCCGTTTTGCCATTCCAGTTCTTATCTTTATCTCATCAAAACTCCTCCAGTTGCTAGCAATCTCTATTCCTAGATTACTTATACCTCGTTACCTGCTCTAAATTTTCTCCCTCGACGCAAATTTCCATGTTTTCGTCTTCCCTTACTCACATTTTCTTACGATTTATCTTTATCCCTTCCATCCTTCCAAGCTGTTTCAGCATTTCTATAAACTTCTGTGTACTTTCTGCAAACATGATCTTGCCATCAGCATGCAATTCGTCTTCATCCAATTCTAATTCCTAATTTTTTCTTCGACATTTTCTCCACCATTTCCTCAACATACATATTGAAAATAGTAGGAGAAAGATAGTAGCCTTGTCTTGTTTCTTTACCAATCTCGAACGAATCCGTCATATTTTCTCCAATCCTTATGGCTACTTCCTGTCCCATATACACATTTCTAATTAGCCTTCTATCTCTCCAATCTGCAATCTATTACTTTATCTTTCAATATTTCCATTTGCTTTTCCCACGGCGCGCAATCAAAAGTCTTTCTAAGTCTACAAAGCAGATGCTCAGGTTTTTCCCTTTTCCACATACGTTTCTCCAATTGTTCTTACCACCCCAATTGCATCTCTCTAAATCCGAATTGTTCTTCAGGTATCATCTCCTCCATCATCTTTACCGGTCTTGTGTTGAGTACTCTTAACAATATCTTTGCTGCATGCATGAATATCGTTCTGTGTTCCCCATACCTTTTGCACCATTCTTCTTTGTCAGTTGAATAATCATAATTCTCATAAGCTTTTTTGTCCATCCCCACTCTGGTATATAACATTGCACAAGACAGTTAACTCTCTCAAACCTTCTTTCTGTAAGCATTTCAACATGTTCATGCCCGCAGCTTTACCATTTTTCATATCTCTCATCGCAGCAATTACTTCAACCTCCAAAATAACTGAGCCGATGTTATCCATATCTACTGCGGTTTCCATCTCAACTTTTTACTCATTTGTTCCATACAAATCTTGCATGTATTTCTTCCAACGCTACAACACTTGTTCGTCATCTTTCAACAAGAATCCATGCTCATCTTCTATTTTCTTATCACATCTGCCTTTTATTCTGCCGTCCCATGAAATATGTTTTATTTTATTGTGCACAAAGTCATGCCTCCAGAACCCCACAAGCTCTTAAATTTCTTTACACGCATCTTCTAACCATTTTGTTGTAAATCCATGAGATGTGCGGTGAATTGTGAAGAAGTGAAACTAACATAAGGTAATGTCCCAATCTGTTAAATGAAATTTTAGTAATTATGTGAGACAAAGATGAATGTATTGTAATCAATTGAGTACTGTTATTTACTTCCAGTTTGATGTATTGGCTGTTATATTACATCAGAAAAAATATATAAGTTATCAAAGGCTATCAATCTGTTTTTATTATCTACAGCAAAAATAGTTTGTGAGAAGTGTGGAAACATTGGGAAATAGTAATTTACGTACCAAGGGGGGAAAGTAATTTGTTGCAGTCGAGACGTGGTTATTGCGCTCGAGGCGAAGCCGAGAGCATAATCACGTCGAGACTGTAACATTACTTAATCCTGTGGAACGTACATTTTTTCTCCCGTAAATAAATTAATTTTTGTTTGGAACAGGAATGTAATGATTCATTACAGCCCTTGAGACTTTGTAAGGGCGGAAAAAGTAATAACGTCTGATTGTTGCTCTCTCTTTCATTTTGTCTAACATTTCATGGGTTATCCAAGGCTTTTTGGGCCTCTTACCTATCTTGTATCCTAACTCTTGAGTCCAAACTTCATTCCATTTTTCATTTGAATCATAATATGCAAAACGGACTAAAGTGCAAAAGTCATTTTGCCCTCATCAGGTGTTTTTAATGTTTTCATTTACCTCTGAGACCAAATAAAGTGTCTCAAAATAAAAGATCTAAGGTCTGAGTGTTCAGCTCTTTTATTTTTTAACATTATTTAGTTTTGGTATACGAAAACACTCAAGATACCGCATATGAGCAAAACGGCTTTGGCCCTTTTTGCATATTATGATTCATTTGGACCGCCATCGCATGGTTTTAGCTTCATTATTTCCCTTTCTATTTTGTAACCAATCTCTACCTTATCCATACTTTTTGGTTTTTCCAAGTCCCATTTTTCTACACCTCTCTCTAAAGTCTTATACTAATCTCTGCCATTAGTACATGGTCGCTATTTACATCGGCTCCCGGCAATCCACACACATCCCTAATACCATTTCTAAGATTATTGTACGTTTATTGAATCGGACTCACTTTTCAATCTACAAAACGGTTGCAATAAGTAATAATGACGAAAGATATTCAGAGATAAAGGAGGGTTTGGCTTTGACGATAAACCTGAGCTTTTTGAAACGCTCGAAGTGAACGATCAAAGATGGAGAACTATCGATGGTAGGTTTGAATACAATTGAATGCATTTTGAGCACAATATCTACTTCATAAAAGACTTGTTTGAGAATATCTTGGTTCATTCTAAATTTTAATTTAAACTTTTTGTGAAATCCACGGAGGGCTGCGTTAAAATCTTAATGTACTTACTTACTTCAATTTTGGTAAACTTCGATGATGTTTTGACATATTTCGACATTATCAAATAGTATCAGTTGTTAGATATTTGGACTTGAGACGTGAAAAAAAACTGCGAGGAGAGCTCGTTGATTTTTTTCTCACTACAACATTGTGGAGATGTCGCAGTGGGCAATAGGAAGGTTATTTCAGGACGATTGCAATCTTAATTTATTAAATGCTCAATATTTCTGGCTAAGCACCAGGTGGGTTTTGATTGTTTTGTTTGAGCTCTGTGTGAATTCTATCTAGATCTTCATTGTATATATTTTCATTTTCTCCAGACTTTGGTTTGGATTGTATCATCTTTTTTGATATTACCCTAGTGTATTAGATAACTGTAGTGTCTTCTATAAAATCCATTTTGTCCTTCACCGACAAGAATATTAAAAACTGGTGTTGGCTACGATTGATGAATGAATGAGTTTTGGGTATTTTTGCGTGCTGTAAATTTTCATTTCGATTGTTCAGATTCATGTAAACAAGCTGAAATCGAGTGATTCTCTCTATAGCAATTAATACATCTAAATTATTCGTTGACTATTCCAAATTAATAAAGTCTGAAATAAATTTGATATTTTTCTGCCAACATTTATTGTTTTTAATTTAATTTAATTTTGAACTCTTCTTCTTTTTTATTTACATTAGAGGGAATGACTACGGAAATTAAGTTACTCGGGTTAACCCGAATATAAAAATATCATAAATGTAACTGCAAGTACTAGGCACAGTAAGCGTAAGTACATCGTAAAAGAAGATATTTATAGGTAGAGCACCACCGCTAAATTAAAAATATACTCATGTAAACATAGACGGAGGCCACGTGGTCTGACAGCTGCCTACAGCAGACAGTGTCTGATGGGGGTCTCAAGGAATGCATCCCATCACTAACAGCTTAGTAAAATACACATACTTTAAGACTACCCTTCAATATCCTTCATTTATCTGTTTTCAACTTCATTTGAAAGTATGAAAATAAAAAGGAAGTGGAGTACATTGCAGCAGCGTCTGCCGTTTGCAGCCACAATTTCATTGAACGTTATGTGTATCCCACAGAAACCGAGGGAGGCTTCTTATTATATGTCAGCATAATATCAACCTCAGTTTAACTTCAATAGCAAAGCAGTTTCATGAACTATCTAATATCAAACAATCGAGTAACTACATAAAGTTGAAAGTTAAACGTTGTTTGGTGTAAACAAAAGTAGGAACTTCAAGTCGTCTCTTTGGTAAAACCACATGAAACAAGAGATGCGGTTGAATACATTCCGAAATTCTAATATACAACTTCCTTTTTTGTGGCTGGCGCAAACGAAATAATTAACTGCTTCTAAAATGAGCAATGAGAAAACCGCCAACTTTAGAAAGAGAACTCAAACAGGCGCGAAAAGAATCTCTTCTACAAAGTTATTACAATGAGAACAAGAACAATTATTAAATTTTCGCGAATAAAGCAATGTTCTTCTCTTACCTTATTTGTAAAGGCTTCCTTGGAAATACTGATAAATGCGAAAATTTGGTTTTTCCTTGAAGAAAAAAAAATTTATACAAAAGATCAAGGAAACTAAATTATCTTGTTATATGTATGTGAACCACATTTTGTATTGGCGAGGTTGTTCTCAAACGAGGAAAGACGCCATAATAAGGAAAACATAGATTTAAGCTTTTGAAAAGAAGAAGTTTGGATAGTTTTTTTTTAGTTTTGTTTACAAACATCAGCCGATTACGTGATGTAGTAGTTTAGTAGTACAGCTTGTGTTGTTTTCAAAGGAAGGATGGGTATGCTTGGATTATGACATCATTACTAAAAAAGTTTATATGTGCTTGTTTGATAGTTGCTCAACGTCTTTTTAATGAATATTCTTTGTATACTAAAATCTAGAATTGTTTACCATTATAATTTTGAAACGGTATTAAAACGAGGGAAGATAAAATATTCTAAATAATAGTTAGAATCTTTTTGTTATGTGGCAATCCAAAGCGTATACTTTTTAATAATTTATTTATTACTAATTAAAACAAAATTTTAGTAACATTTACTTGCTTTAAATTTTCATGAAATTCGCCATCTCATTGGGATTGTACAGACTTTCTAGTGTATACCTTGATCAGATGAAAATCTTAGGTTGTCCAACTTTCAATAAATGTTCCTTTCATTGCACTTTTCAAGGACAGTGTACTTCCTTATAGTCGTTTTGCCCAAACGCCATTCAAAAGGAAAGCACATAAAGGTGGTTGTTGTCAAAGCCAATCTGAAATAGCAAACAATAGGAAGTTTTAATTATAATCAAGACCAATTACCCAAAAATATAAAGTTGAAAGCCAAATTGAATCTTTTCTCATTCAGAAGGTCTTTTAGATGCTGATACCACAACAACTTGTATAACCTGAAAATGAAACAGGAATGATAATAGCGAGTACTAAATACAAACATAAAAAAACAGCATAAGATCACATTGCTGTCTCCGGGTCAAAGGCATGACAATCAGATCGATCACATACTAGTAAATAAAAAAAGAGCAGCTATCATAACAGACGTAAGAACCTTTAGAGGAGCAAACGCCGATACCGATCATTTTATGGTAATGGCAACGATGAAACTGAATGTGATAAAGAACAAAAGACGTGGAAGAAAACAAATCAGATGGGACATGGACAAATTCAAATCTCAAATAAAAAAAGAAGAGTATGAAAAGAAAGTAAACGAGTTAATAAAAACAGAAATTATCAACCATGAGGGTACAGATGATATAAACGCAAATTGGAATCAAATTAAAAATGTCTTAAACCAAGTTGTGTAAGTACAAATAGGTAGAGCAAAAGAACAACGCCGAAATCTATGGTGGAACGAAGACTGCAACACGTGTGTAGAAGAAAACACAAAAGCAAGGAAAATATGGCGTAAAACACAAAGTCAAGAAGATAAAGCAGGTTATGATGAAATAAAGAACAGATGCAACAAAATAATAAAACGTACGGGAACAGGAATCGTTACAAAGTAGAATGGAAGAAATGGAACCCACAGCTCAAAAATTCTGCCAAAAAATAAAGGTACAAAATAAGTACTCTGCAAATAGAATAAAGGGGCTTAAGTATAAAAATTGGAAAGCTGTAGAAAGCAATGAAGAAGCAATCTTAACGTGGGAGGAATACTTCAAAGAGTTACTGACCAGCGGAGATGTGATAGAACCACAAGAATAAAACGCAAAAGACGGAATACCCATAGAAGAACCGACATTAGAACAAATACAGAAAATAATAAAAAATGGAACAAATGGAAAAGCGCTGAAAATCGACAATCTGAACCTAGAATTGTTTAAATATGGAGGCGAAAAATTGCATACGATCATGTACAGTATAATAAAAAAGATTTGGTCTACGGAAAGAATACCAAAAGATTGGGAGAAAAGTACAATCATAACCATCCATAAAAAAGGAGACTGAAGCCTTCACAAAAATTATAGAGGTATAACCTTATTAAATGTCGCGTATAAGATTGTCTACAATAATACAAAATAGGCTATACGATAACGCAAAAAATATTATAGGTTTTGATTATCAATATGGTTTCATGAGAGTCCGTTCAGCAATGGATGCTATACACATGATTAAGCAAATAATCGAGAAAGCATATGAATACAATTTTAAAATTTTCATTGATTTTAAACAGGCTTTCGACTCCATAAATAGATCACGACTATTAACAGCCTTAAATGGCTTGGACATGTTTGGAGATCGATGACTGAAAACAAGATCAAAACAGTAATGGAATGGATACCAGCAAATAAAAGAAGAAGAGTTACAGTTACAAGAAGTTGAAGAAGATATAAAGAGCGTGGGAGTAACTGAATGGAAGGAAAAAACAAGAGATAGAAAGAAATACAGAGAGAAATTTCTGAAAGATTTAAAAAAGGCATAAAACTCCTACACTATGCAGCAAGAAAACGAGGACTAATCCACTTCAAAATGCGGATTGTAAAAGCTTCAACAAAGAAGCGGCGAAATTCCACTGAGAGTGTAGTGCCATGAACAATCAATCAGTCATAATGTTTATTAACTGCCTGGAAATTCTGAAAAAGAAGACTGAGGATTCAGAGAAAAACGCTGGAAATCTACTCTAAATACTTGTAGATACTGAATAACCAACAAGTATTACATCGTGTCATTTGAAGTCTAACAAATCTGTAGATAGCCTGTGGCAGTAGGCTGATTGTACAAAAAGTACGTCTAGAATATACAAAATTGCTAAGTATGCGTTTTCATAAGGTTATTAAATGTCAGAAAACGCTGAGAATTCAGAGAAAAACGCTTGAAATCTACTTTAAATACTCGAAAACACTCAATAAGCAACAGATTATAAGTTCTAAATTACGAATTACATCATACCGTTCGAAGTGTAGAAGCTTTAGGTGGCACTATGCTGATTGTACGAGAAGTTTTCATAATGTTATTAAATGTCTAAACATTCAGGAAAGAACGCCGAGTTCTGGGAAAATCGCTGAGAATTTAGTCTAAAAAACGGCCAATAAGTTATTAGTTGAAAATTGCAAATTGTCATTCAAGACGTAGAAGAAACTTTAGATGAGGACAGACGCTAGCGTATTTAGTGCGTGCCCAGCTATGGCAGAATTTTTGAAGGCACAGTCTGGTGCATAGGGCGTTTTTAGTTTCAGATCATTTTCCACTATGCAGCATCTGATCTTCATATGCCTGTCGTTGCACCGGTAGCGTTTGAATTTTAGTTTCAGGGCTGAATTTTCTCTTTTGGGAGCTGTCCTGTTTCCAGTACATTGAATTTACCGTCCCCATTCCAAAGCACCACATTTGACAGTATGTGTTGAACTGTTTTTGGTTCCTTATTACACATCTCCGTATTTAGTACTTAGTTATTATTGGTAATCCCATGGATTACCTACATTATATGATTTTTAATATCATTGTCCTTGTAAAGTTTGCCAGTATATGTTAATGCCAAAGTACGACGTTTCTGATGCCCTCTTAGCCAGTCCATCAAGTTTTTCCTGGTGCCCAAATTGGTTTTCTCGTATTCTGATCTGCGAGTCTCGTTAGTTCTTCCAGGCATAACGCCAAAGAACGACATTTCTTATGCCCTCTTAGCCAGCCCATCAAGTTTTTCCTGGTGCCCAGATTAGTTTCTTTGTGTTCTGGCCTGCGAGTCTCGTTAGTTCTTTGAACATTCCCATATTAGTATAGACGTTATCCTCGTGTATGCTAAAGCCTTTAGGGCAACCTGACCATCTGTAAATATTTGTATCCATTTGGTATTACAAATCCTCCTTGCAGGATAGCAGCGTGTACTTCCGCTTGGAAGGCGTAAGTATGACGTTGTATTCGCTTCTTGCATGCCCGCTAAAACTCTTCCTGTCTCGATGTTAGAGCGAGGTTTGTTCTTCTCAGATTAATCTGAAACTTATTCGTTTTCATTCCCATCGATCTGGTATAATGATATTGTATGGGGTATCAAAATTGTTTTTTGTTGTTTGGCTGGGTACATTGTCAGTTGATTGAGGCTGATTCTGGCCTCCCCCTCTTATCACCAAATGCTTTTTACCTTCCTGCAATATTTACTTAGATGGGCAAGTCTTTGTAGCTTGCTTAGTCTTTCAATCTTTATTGTCTTTATCTCCCAAAACTACCAACGATACGTAAACGATTCTTGGCTGAATCATCATTCTGTACTTAATGAACTGTTTCAGTTTCCACGATTCTTAATACTAGAAGAGTCTCCATTTTCTTTAACGTTTTCTCTAAAATTTAGTACTACTTCAAGATCCTTCACCTCCCCGGCATTTATAATTCTATTCCTTGGAGTCGTAACGATTCTCTCAGTTACTTTACCTTTTTGTGTGAATACATAACGGTCGTTTTAGAGAGACTTGGCTTTAAGCCCAATTTGTATCAGGTTTAGGGTCTTTTGCACTTGTTCCCTAACAGTATGTGGCAGTATTTTGAATGTCTATGGAAGTTACGTACAGATCCATCTTTTTTGTGAATTCAATGAATTTCTTGGTACATTTCAAGTATTAAATTCAAGTTTCGCTCCAAGTTACTATGTTAAAATGAAAATGTATTTAATAAATTGTTTTATGTTTCTTTCATTGTTGGTGAAATCATTTTTTTGCTGTGGGAACGTTTTATTTAGGCTTTATCTATGAAATTCGATATGTAGTTTTTGTCGTTTTATCGTCAAAACGTGCTTTATTCTAATTTGAGACTGTTTATGGATCTTTGGTATATTTTTCTGTTATTATCAATTCAAGGAATCTTTGTTTACATTCAAGTTCTGTCTCCAAAAGAAATGCTTGCCGTGTGCAAATTTATGTCTGGATAAAAGGTCGTTTTAAATTATAAAAATAAAGTTTGGTACCTTTCCATTTTTAATTTACCGTATGTGTTTGATTTTATAATGCAGTGTATTATTATTTCGAATTGTTTTATGCATCAAGTGTGACAGCATTTTCTCGGTGGCCGCCTCGACTTGCCTGTTAACATCAGTTAATGTCAGTCTTTGAAACCCCCACCCCCATCTTCTTCGACTTAGAGCTACGGAATTGTACATCGTCCGATTTCTGGCTTATACGGGAATTAGGCCCCTTTTTTTCGTTGCCTGCCGATTTAGGCGTTTGACCGATTTAAGTTATCATTGGTCGATTTAGCCGTTTGGCTGATTGTTGTTTACCGATTTCGTCTTCCTGTGTTATAGTGTTTCCTTTAGCAGTATTGCTGATCAAGATTTTGTTGCCCGATGTCGTTTGGCCGATTTAACTGTTTGGCCCATTTAGTTGCTTGGTCGATTTAGGCTCTCGTTGGCTGTTTAGATTTTTGGTCATTTGAGTTTTGAGATTTTTGGACTCCAGTGTACTGAGGCCTGATTATGTTTGCCGCTTACCGATTTTGTCTTTATTTATTTTATCTTGTAGCTTTTACAGCTTTCGTTAACAGTGTTGCTGATTTGTATCTTGTCATAGTGACAGATTTTGGCGGCGTCGCCGTGTTGGGTTCTTTGGGTGAACTTTTGACATTTGCAATTGATTTGGCTTTTTGGTCATTTAATTTAGGTTCTCTTTGGCTAAGTATTAACTGTCGTTTTGCTTTGTGATCTTTATAGATTTTAGTCGTTCAATGCGGAGGTCATTGATGTTTTGAGATTACTTTTTTGTCATGTCGTTTCGAAACTTTTAGGTGTCCGTTATTCGGGATTTGTCATCTTAAGGTCTATTTTTGATATTTTAGTATCGTATTCTTTTAAGTTGATATTCGTTTTTAGGGGACTGTTTTGTTGGATGTTACGACATACTTTATCGTTTGATTGGTAGCTAAGTGTGTAGATAAATTTCCTTTTTTATTTTGACTAAAGGTTTCTCCTTCGACGTATGAATCGTCGGATGAATCTGGAGAATCCAAAGGCATCTAGCATGTCTAGGACTTAAAGTCCAATCTTAATTTGACTTTTTTTATCACTACATTGAGTATTCTGTTAAATCGAATATATCTAATTGCCTTTGACCTTTGTTAAGGTCCAAACATCTTACGAGTTTTTGGATCCATTTAGTGACGTATCGTTCAGAGTTGTGATTGATGCGTGACTGGTCTTCTGAGTTGCGGGAACCCCATGATGCGATGATCTCGTGATTCGTTGAATGCCCTCTGCAGAGGAAGTGCTTGTTGCATGTGTTTGGTATCATCGTCGAGCCACCGACTCTGGCGTGTTAAGATGGTCGTTACGGTTGAAAAAATACGTACATGCGGTCGCATTTTAATTCAATAATTTTCGTATTTGGACAGTGATTTTCACAAAAACAAAGGTGAGATTTTTTTCTATAAAGCTGCATTGAGCTTTATTTTAATTTCTAATTATATTTCAATTAAAGCTTTACAGCAATATCAGCATTTTTAGTAAATTTCACTATCATAGACAACCCTCTTAATAAATTTCGTCTTGTGTATGGTTGGTCGGGCTTGGTGAGCTATCCTGGAGCTTTTCCATCCTCGCTCCTAAGGATGATTTAGAGGACCTTTTCCATCCTTGTTCTTCACGTTTGCTGAATCCTTCCGTTGTCGTCTTGGGTGGCGGATTGGGCGTTTGGCGGGATATCTTGGAGCTTTTCCATCTTCGCTCCTAAGGATAATTAGGGAGTCGTTTCCATCTTTGCTCGCCGCGTTCTTTGAACCCTATTTTCTTCTTTTTTGTACATTTTGGGCAGGTTGGTGGGTAACATCTTTGTGTAGGGTGTACTCGAAGTGAAGGCAATACTTTATTGTGGTCACCTACTTCGAAAATTCTACTAATACCGAATGTGACATTTGTATATAGTTTTTTTTGTATAGTTTCGTTTATTTTAGTTTAGGTTTTTGTTTTTAGTGTTCTGGTTTTGCTTATAAGGATCTTTGGTTGTCTATCGTTTTTGTTTAAGTGTTTGACTTGGACTTTAGGCCTCTTATCGTGATCTTCGTCATCGTTTGGGTTTTAGACCCCTTTGGCCGTGGTGGCCAATTACAATTAACCCGGTTTAGTACGAAGTTCTTTCGTGCTGAGTCTGAATTGAGTCGTTATCGCGACTATCTTTGACCCCCCCCCCCATCTTTGACTTCGACGGGATCGAATATCTTTCGATTTCTGGCTTACACGGGAATTAGGCCTTTTTTCAGCTTTTTCCCGTTAGAATAACTGGGTCAAGACGACTAATAAGTATAATTGTAAGTGTGTCTATTTTGGATCGTGATTCTGAGCAGTGCTTTCACGGCCAGGTTCCAAAGTAGGACATTCAGGTTTGCTTTATCTTTATCTTTTGCAATTCTTTACGCTCTGGACGTTCTTTGTACCACAGTTCATTGAACTTAATATGAAATAAAAATAAATCTAGAGCAAATCATAAGCAATTACTACCACCTACCTTGTTATTATTAAGAAATCAATATGTTTACTGATGATCCCAACCACTCATTAAACATTATTTATCTATCTCTTGGGATTGGAATAGTTGATTTGCATTTGTACCTTAAATTCTTTTTTTAAGAACTTGGCGACTTTGGTGTCAACTGACACCTTTTTTGACAGGGCTCTAGCCTGCAAGAATAAAAATTCACATATTTAATACTTTGCCTTGCTCAAAGAGTTTCACTAATTTTCCGTGCGACATGTTCTTTGGTTTTTCGAGTTCCTGATTTATCTTTCCTGTGATTTTTAAGTGTAAATAATTTTTACACGGACTTTTTTATTTAACTAAGAAGTTCAACCAAATCTAGAATTTTTAATTCAGTGTGCTTCGTTTTACTGGCAATGGCATTGCTGATATTTAAATTCAGAAATAATCTAAAAATAAGCTGAATGGAGATGCTTTGACTATCGTATTGTATACGTGCTTGTCTGATTTTTCTTCTCATTCAAAATTTAAGTTGAAAGGAAACTTTTGTTTTCTTTAAAAGAATTATTTTCTATTAGGTAATATTAGAGTTGAATATTTATGTTTGCTTGTTTCATGCGCGGTATCACCTTAAAATTTTGTTTCTCGACGGATAATTTAATTTTCATTTAATCTTGATTAACCTAAATTTGGAACGTTGATAAAATAACTGGGCTTACTTGTAACTCTGTAAGCACAAAATTGTAGCTTTAGACATCCTCCACAATGTCTGGATATCTGTCCTGAACCTGACCCAAGGATAACCTTCCGAAGAGCTTAATCTGCCGACAGTATGGTTCTCAGATTTCTTGGGGATATTCAGGCCTATCTACTTGGCAAAACATATTTATTTCCCTGAAAGTGTAGCTCTCTGTTACATAATTTATTGTTGTTCTAATTAATCGCTTGTCACTAAAACGATCAATATTAAAAGAAGAGGAGCGATAAATCTAAAACGAAAACATTTTTCCAAATTAAAACTGTCAAACAAATTTGTTTTAGTTAGATTGTAATCGAATTATGCAAATCGCCTTTTTGAATTATCGTTATATCCACTGTATTATTTGCCGAATCAATTTTCAATCAAACCTGGCATTTTAATATCTACAACACTGACCGAAGGCACATTTAAATTCCTATCGTAAATAACTGAAAATAAATCTCCCAATTTTTGTTTGGTCTTTAAATCTCTAACAAGCTTTTATATGTAGAAAATACAAAAGATTATTATCCAACTTGAAAGAATCTCCTAAACTATTTTTTAAGCTGTCTGCTCCAATGAGTGGTTTTTCGTTACAAAAAGAAGGTATTGTTTTCGTCTGAAAGCTCTGGGATAAATCGGTACCCTTGTTTCTGTACTTTAATCTGTGTGTTTCCATTTAGTAAAGTTGAGACAACAAAATGCCTTATTTATTTTTAGTCGGTACTAAAGTGCAGTCTTCTGTTTTTAAGACTAGACTTTATAATCCGGATTTGGATGTCTATATGCTATGGGTGAAAATTTCAGTAGGTTTTACGATTTACATAAACTTCATAATTATTATATCTCGCTCGTTTTTCAGAAAATTAAACCAAATTTTATGGTATTATCATAAAAACAAGAAACCGTTGAAAAAGAGGGGTATACATTCGATTGAATTTCAACAATTTCCCCGAAATAATTTTTATGCTCTATAACCTTTACTACCCGTTCAGGTTTTAATAGCGAAAAAATTTATTAAGGCAATTTCAAACTTTTCCCAGCTTTAGGATTTATTTATTTCAGAAGTCATATTTAAAAGTTCGTTTATCGCATACTAGAACTACTACTATATTTTTCCTTTTTTTTTCAGTTTAAAGATATAAAAGCGAGTTGTACTATAACTATTTTTAATCTCGCCTAGCGGTCTTGTTGACATACATTTTATGTTTTACCAGGTTATATAAATTTCAGTGCAAACCCTATTCAAAATGAAACAGCCACTTGAAAGCGACTAGTGTTTCCAAACTCTAATTATGGCCTCTTAAATTTAATTGACTTTTTTTCCAGTGGCGTTTTATAGTAACTAAATATTTTTGTTTTGCTTTTTTTCCTTAAACAGGCGAATGAGTTTTTTTATTTTATGGAGGTTGTGTGTTTTTCTTTTAAAATATCAGTCAGGAAGACTTTTCGAGAAGGCAGTTTATGTTTAGGACTGAGATTATGATGGCAGTTACCTAAATGAATAAAATAAAATGAAAATTGTCCCGTTTCGAATATATTTCTTTTATTTATTGTATTTTCAAATTTCTGTTAGTTATTTTCACGCTCCCTATTTTAATAAAATATTCACATTGTTTCTGTTTTATATATAGTGTATTGTAACAAAACCTTGCGTTACAGTAATATTTATATTAAAATTGAGACTTTTTCAGTCTTAGCCCGCTAAACTCAGAAGGTGGCCTTGAGCGTAGGATAAGAAGTTTAATGTTAATTAATGTTAAAACAATAGCTTAAACCTAAAGTAAATGATTGAGTTATTACCAAAGTTTAATAAATACCCAAAGGGGAAATTCGTCCACGAAGCTGACAAATCAAGCGAGTCGTCGAACAACAGCAAAGGTACGATCTTGTGAACATACGATGGAATAGTTTTCTGTACTCTCATGGAAGCCCCAAAATAATGGACGCTTCCCAAAAGATAATTAACATAGGAAAATCTAAAAGAGTGATTTCAGCATTACAAAAAATAGACCCGATCCAAATAGGTCAGCACAATGACACGAAAAATCCTCACTAGACGATGATGCGAAGTTGAGAGCTCTCTATGCAAGACACATCTGGCTAAGATGATGTTTTACAAGCTAAACCTCTTGAAATAAGAGCTTGACAAAAAGCCGAAAAAATGAGTCCGTCAATAGACTAATGCGAAATGAAAAAGAAGGCAAAACTCATAATTTCTTCCAATGGTAGAGAAGTTCTAAAAAGTGATTCGAATCCATTGGACGACAGCAGGACAAGAAGGAAACCTAAAACGGCCCAACGTTATCAGCAGTGTACGTAAAAGTATGTTTTTGAGAAAGAAAAACATAAAAGGGATATAAGGATAATTATTAAAATTAGATCTAATTAAAGAAGTTATGAATTTACAAGTAGTAATTAAATGGCCATGAAGATAAACGAAAGTTAAAAGGATCCTTAGATAACCTCTAAATATTCCTATTCCTATCCTAAAATACAGTCAAGGAGAATTAAACCCATAATTAGTTAAAAAATTACATAGAAAACGTAAAATACAAATACATCGCTGTTGAAGAATAAAGGTCGAATAATCTAATGCGAACCAGAAGAAGTAGGATTTCTAGGATATGAATTCTATGTAAGACACCAAAAACTAATAAATATGTGCTTGTGCATATGAATAAAATGAAAAGGAAAATTTTATACTGGGTGTTTTGACTTAATACAAGGAATTAACTAACCACTTCAAGGGAGTCTAATTAACGAATTAATAAAATAAACAACCAGTTGGTGATGCCGATCTCTTTCTAAACAGAAACTAAAAGATAACAACCTGAAATAGAACTATGACGAGACCGATGTCTTACAAGATGGGAAATTAATCACAAAGCTGATGTAAAAATGTAAATCCAAAATTAATTTAAAAATTAATTCCGTACGACTTTTATTACCAGGCTAAATCTAATTTCTAGATCTGCTTCTGTCTTATTTAGTAGTTTTTAATCTGAGATTCTCTGCTTAAATTTCTAAATTTCTCCCGAATGCAACGTTATCGACGTATACTGTATAGTTTTTAAAATTATGTTAGCATTTTAAAATTGTGCTAAAATGTTTTCTTTCTTAATTCTTAACTACCGCAAAGTTTACCTTGACTATTTTATAGAATTGTCTATGGTCAAGTTTCATATTTCCAGCTCCCACCGACAGGGTCGGCATACCGCTACGCGAACGGAATTACAAGCAATGCATGCGTTGCAATAGCCACGTGGACGAGACTGGTGGGAAGCAAAAACCTAAAACGTCCAGGCTTAAGTTATCAGGTCTGCAAGATAAAAGTATGCGACGTTTGTAAGTTTTTATTTTAATTCATCAAAGTGTGCCTCTTTAAGGGCTGTGTTTGGTTAAAATACTTATTGGATCGTTAAAGAAATCTGGGTAGTCCAGAGGAAAAAATTCTAATTCGCTTTTGCCGTGGAACTGCTCACACGCGAAAGCTTCTTTAGGAGTCTCCGTTGATCGCTTAGATCACTTTCTGTCGCTTTTTTTTTTGGCATAGGTCACTAAAGGTAGAAATTCGCCAAAAATCAATAAATTGTCGCTTGTGCGGCACTTTCTTTTAATGTATTTTGTGTTCAAACACGGCATTTAAAGTTGCCGCGCTCTTTTTTCCTTATTAGCTCAGAAGATTGCTATTAGGTGAATTTTTGTTTTCAGTAGCAAGCAACAATTACTAGCGTTTTTGGTGTAGAGTCCCTGAACGATCGGGATCAAACGTTAATTTTTTTGAAGGCAAAGGCAACACTTTTAAAAGCGCTTTCTAGGCCTGATTACTATTCTTGAACACGAGCAATAACAGTAGACATTGCTTGCGTCTTGCGACCACGAGATGCCAATAAAATCAGAAACTCGAACGCAACCATCATACCTTCAGTTTTTTTACATTTTATGGTAGCGCAACTCTTTGCGTTTACTTATAATAATGTGATATCTACTGGTAAGACTATATAACCAGAATAAATCTGGCTGCTGAAAAGAAGTTAGAAAGCTTTGAAACAAAAAACTGTTCGGTGACACGAAACTGTCCATCATTGGTCAATTTGTCAATTAATTAGCGGCAATAACGATTTTTAAATGCGACCAAATTTGTCTTTAAAGATTCCACAAAGTGACTCTACATCAAAATCCATTATGTATTTTGAACTTCCACTTACAGGTTTCGATTTATTTCAACTTTGCACCACTTACGAAATTTAATTAATGAACTTTCAACTGGATTACTTCAGTAGTCACTTTTGTTTAAAAAAGTTGGGTTTATTTTACTTTTTTAGGTGCATTTCCGAGTCGAAGTCGAAGTATATTTGCGACTGAAAAAATATAGTAACAAATTTGGCGCCCAACGCGGGGCAAATTTGTGCTTTCCTGGATTTGTATTTTTGGTCAATTTATATGTTTGTGGATTTATGGATCAATTCTGTGCAATCTGTAAGTGCGTAGTCTATAGATTTTACAGATGCTATCTGAATGGTTTATTGGGAGTCTCTCAGTTTTGACCCTTTGTGAGGTAACACTGAAAGAAGGAAGTCAATTCTACTATTTTGTTTTGGTATACCGGACGCTTTGGTTTATCCTTTTGGGCTTACGTTCTGCATAAGTGAAATTCCAATTTTGGGTGTCGCAGTCTTCAAAGTCTATCCTGCGACTCGATGTGTAATGTGTATATTATACAGATCAACGAATCTCAAATTCAGATCAGTCAGTCTTAGCTTGAGACTAATCAACTTGACATTGAGTTCGGATAAGCCTCAATTTGAAGTTGATTAGTCCAATTTGAAATTGATTGATCTTTATTTCAGCTTGAAAAGATTATTAGGAAACAGTTTCTTCTTGTGTTGTGTGTTATGTCTTGTCTGTATCTGCCTGTATCACCTTATTGTGTATCTTTACTTGTTAAAAGCACCTACAACTCCAAATTTGCAAATAATCGAAATAAAAGTTAAAATGTAAAAAACTCAAAATCATTTACATTATATAAACCTGTTCAATAAAATATAAATCTAATAATACTAAATGATAATTTTTTTCTTATTATTCATCCTTTCATAATTGTATTTTTCCTAAATTAGTTACTCACAAGACATTGATGAATTCATTGAGATGCGTAATCGCTGGAAAACCAGCCTCCATTTAGTAAGTAAATAAATAACTCGAAGATATTAATGAATGTTTTGAAATCGAGTGATATCACCTCTGACTACAACTACTCGTATGCAGATTAGTATTGACTCATCTTTCTCTGTTAATCAAAATAGCCTGTCAAGGAAGACGAGCGTATGCAACAGAAATGTTGCGCATTACTAGCTCCTAATTGACCGATAGTTGTATCGAATTGATTATAATTAATTGTGTTAGCAGAAATTTGTTTGTTGTTGTTTTTACCGAATGTCAAGAACTTTCGCAGAATTCCGAAAATATTAAATTGCCTTGTATTAAGGTTGTAGATTGAGAATTCGCGTGGGCTCTGGGAATAGTTGTATTTAGAGTTACTGCCCTCTTATGGGTAGTTTATTATCGTCTGATATTACAGAACATATAAACTGTTAGAAAATGGGGAAGTTATATACGTCTTATGATGTAATTCTAAGGACGTGGTGTGATCATTTAAAAATCTAATTCGTTTCGGTTTCTTCCTCGCGGAAAAACCTTTGCTGCACTTTGCGCCGCGTGCTGCGTTATTATTTTACATTAGCTCGAACATTGGTATACAAGATAGAGGTATTTCATAATATGTATATTTTACGACGGAGTTCCTAAGAATTTACATATTTTGTCGGAAGGCGCACAATAGAGTAAGAAGGGAACAACAATATAAATATACACATACACACAGAGAGCATATACATCGACCGTAGTAGCGTTGACCCAAAATGCTATATAATATATGTGAATGTATAACGGTGGAACCGAAGAGGATTCAAAGGATGATAAGTGAACGCAAAACTGCAGTTCGGTATTACCATAGGAATGGGGATGTCAGACGTTTTCAGCACTTTCGTAAATATCAGGAAATGCGGTTTTATCTGGCACTTTCAAAACTAACTAAAACTCGTACTCCTCGGATAATGCGATTCATACCATGTTTATTCATGTGGAGAGCGTAACATTACTTTCGGTTGTTGTAATAGTAGAAGAATATGCTCGTTGGAATT
Source organism: Ignelater luminosus (assembly GCA_011009095.1). NCBI lineage: Eukaryota > Metazoa > Arthropoda > Insecta > Coleoptera > Elateridae > Ignelater > Ignelater luminosus. The sequence goes on along the minus strand of VTPC01003047.1, from coordinate 30,323 downwards.
TCTCTGAAACCTACAGGAAGTCTTCTCGATTTATACACATGTTAAGTTGCAGTTTCTTATTTTTCTTTAAAACAGATTTATTCTATCTTGTAAATTTCGTTTTTATCTTGAACGTATCTTAAATGATTATTTTTCACCATGATCACGCTTTTAGCGATCTTGATTAAATTAATTTTAAGTTTTAAAGCTAAACTGACAAATAATTGATTTCTTGGTCTAAGTACTTAGCTAACAGAAAAGGAAAGTAACTGTAAAATCAGGAGAGATCTCAAAACATTAATTATGGTTTAGATCTAAAATTTTTGTTGTAAGATTGTTTTTCTTAGTCAAGGAGTCCAAAAAAAGATTATAATACAGCTATGGCGAAAAAATAGGACACGCCAAAAACTATATTTGTGGAAAATAAAAGGCACACTTTTCTCATTTTTATTTTCTTGCTTTATTAAATTTTGTCTGAAGCAATTAGTTTATTCAGAAGATTTATGATCAAGTTTTTTTGTATACACGTCTGGCTTATCTTTGTGATGATTACACAACATCCCGGACATGTCTAGATTTCAGTTCGTCATCTTCAAAGACAAATTCTGAAATGAGCCCACAAAGCTGTTCAGTAAATGGCTTGCAGAATTCTGCATCATTCCAAATAGCAAGAATCTGACTACGTCAGTAGCAGTTCTACTATCACTAAAACTTTGTTCGAGATTCATCAGAAAAAGTAAATTTCTCAAAAATTAGGGCCGATGGAATAGGAGAAAGTGCTTACGAATGAAGAAATGCAAGCAGGTGTCCTTTCATAAATCTTTTTGTACTGATTCCAATGGTACATTTAAATCTTGATGTACTTATTTGATTGATGCAATTGAACTGTGTGTTTTCATCTTTTAATCGATTAATTAATTTCGTTCGGAAAACTATTAATTTGATCTCTGTTAGAAAAGATACTTGAACTCTTTTTGAGAGATGTATCATCCAGGGCCATTCTGCCAAATTTTATGGTACAATTGCGGTGGGTGTGTTGTTTTCTAAATTGCATTGCAGCGGTTAAAGAAGACAGAAAAACTTTTTTTGACTTGCTGGAATGCCTAGTCGAAGGTTTTTCGCTGAAAGTTACAAGAGGTATGTTTTTGGAATTTTCTTTGTATCTAAAAAGCGTTGTTTATTACAAAACTTGCAACGCTACGATTTAAAATGTAAAGATATTAAACCTTTGCCTTATCCAAGACCAGCGAAGTTACTGTGCAATAATACTTTTAAACTATCAAAAAGGCTTTGACGAGCAAATCGGAACTTATCGTCTCATTAACAACTACATACCATGCGAGCAACCATGGATTTGATAATTGACCAATCAAAAAAAAACCCACAAAGTAAATAAAAGTATTCATATGAAAGAGTTCACCAAAATGTATCAAAATAAAATCATTGACGTTCTTTTGATATTAAAATATTATTTTACAAAACAAAAATCCAAAAACAGGGAATACAATTTGAAAATTTCTATGCAGGCTCGAAAAGCGCGATGCTTTCTAGAGGTGAGGTAAGACTCAGTCCAAATCCGAATTTCAGGCTCGACCGTGCACGGTCCTTTAATTGTGTTATTTAAAGACCTGAACTGCTCAGAATTTCTATTCACGGGATCTCGAAGTCTTTATTACACTTTTTAGTGTTTCGAATTGCATTAAAATCAAGAAAATAGTGATTAAAGCCATTAAGAGAAAAAGTTTTGAGTTTTTGAAACGAAAAGATCGTCTGCGAACCAAGTACTGAGATTTTTTGGCGGAATCAAATCAATATGCTAAAACGCTAAAATTGAAAACAAGCTAAGACAAAAGATATACAGTGTGTCCAAGATAAGGATGCACAGCATGGGGATCTTGGAAACGGTAAGAGATGCAGCATCCGTTAAATGGGATGAAAGTTGGCTATTTATAGGACCTTTTTGTTGGCGTTTGCAAAATCTAGATATCTTGGATAGTTTCAGAGATATTTGAAAAAAGTAGATTTCTCAATTTTCGTTATTATTTTTTCTTTTATTTATTTGAAGAGATATCAGAAAACTAAAATTACTTTTCCATTGCCACTCTTTGTTCTCTATTAAAATACGCTAGCAAAATTCCTGTACAACGTTTCGGTTTCGAGTAACCATCATCAACCTCATTTTTTTAAATAGGTGGAAAAATAATTGAAAAATGTTTTGAATAGCTCTTGTTGTCACGATTTCTTAAATAAGACATGTAGGTAATCAAAAGTTATGTAATAGAGGCACAGCAGCTTTTTGACATACAGCATAATAGTATACTATGTACCAAGGGATTAAAAACGTTTTTTATTCCCGAGAGGATAGAAAATAGTTTAGTTTCGTGGTGCATCTATAATTTTTTCAATAATAGCTATGGAAGGTCTCCACGAGGCAGTGTAACATAACAAGAAAACACATAAGTTTCCGGTAAATATTGTTTTAGGAAGATTCAAGTATTACATGATATTACTGAAATAACAGGGAACAACTTGACGTATTGCATTACAAGAAAGGAAACATATTTCTACTAATCAATGAGATTGAAAAACTTGATTTTATGTGTGTCCATTTTGCTAAACAGTTATGATTGCCAAGGTCTTGTTATGCGACCGGCATAGGTTTCTTGTCATCACCTAAAAAACCCGGGTTCGAATCCATGTAAAGGCGAAATGTTTTTTAATAATTGAAAAGTAGAATTACATTTTGGAATTGTGTGGCTGTGGAAATGACTATTTTATTTGTTTTCGACAATAACTTTCTTTGTTGCAACGAATAACTTTCCGTAATTGTTAGATTTTTTAAGATGAAGTACAAGCGCTATAAAAAGGTAATCTTATTATTACTGTGTGTATCCACATTCATTATAAAAATTTGAACTTGAGTCTCTTGGTACACAAATAATTATTAATATTATAGCGACCCTTGTTTATAAAATACACCAACAATGTTTATTTATAACAGCAGGATTAAAAAAGTTTTAATCCCTGGTTTTTATGGTAGATGGATTAAAATAAGATTTTTACCATACATAGATCAGTATTGGAAAAAGCTATCTTATCCAGTTTCGCTATGAAAGCTAACTTTTTTATAATCTTTTGACAGTGTGAAATGTCGATTTTTTAATGAGAAGTTAAAAAGCTGAAGTTATGTAATGAAAATAAAATATTGTTAATATGACGTCAGATAAAATCTTGTACATAATACGTCACGAAAAGCCTTATCGTTTGACCCCTGTAACTTCCAGAATTCGCTATTGCTCGTTTTGCAAATTTTACATCTCGTCAGACAATATCGTGCTGTTCACAACTGATTATTTATTTATTATAATAAATTAGAAATAACATACTGCACGAGAAACTCCAGTGATTTTTGTTAAAGAAGCTGCATCTTCTTTCTAAATAATGACAAGCTTAAGACCGTCGAGCTTTTTTTCTTGTGCGTATTGCACAACCAAGATCTTTTGACCACGCTCAACACTGCTCAATTCTAATCACCCGTATATTGCGCATTTTATGTTTGGTTAACAATTCATTTTCATTAACCTCTCTTTAGCATTATAAATTATAATTTCACTAAATTTTCGAGTTTGGCAAAAAGCACAAACAAACAAAAAGGAATAACCAAACCTGAACCTGTTGATATAAAGCAAACTATTAATTGCCCTTTTGGAAAATAAAGTTGTTTAAAAGTTGAAATTTTAAGAGGGGTGTAAAAATTTTTAGTAGAACCGTAAAGATGAACGCGTCAGCTGTGTGTTAAGGAACAAGAAGAGGGTTCGAAAATGTAGAAAGAGGGAAAAACACAAAACAAACGCAACGTTGCGAACGTTTATAAATCAGCTGGATTAAAGTACGCGCCGCGTAAGCAATAGATTCTCGCCGAATATTGGAAAAGGTCGGATCATTGATTCTATCAGGCAAGCTTTTTGTTTCTCGTGTGACAAAAATGAAGAAACAAAAGAGAGCGTTTACTGTTTCGTTTCGTGTTTCTATCACAACGCCGCCTTTATGTCAAAAGCATTCCGATTAATTATTCAAAGCGAAAATATAATTATGACGCGAACTAAGAAAATTATTTTTATTATAACTTCTTTGAAAATGTGAGGGGAGTTCAAAAGGGTATTTTAAAGGCAAGAATATTTTACATCTAAAGTTCCTGAATTCCCTTCATAAATTCCACTTTACGGCCGATTTACTGCCATTATAAAGTTTGATTAGGTTGAATTTTTAATAGTCTGTTGTCCAGCGCTAGGGAATTAAGGTAGTTATTATTTTTAAATATCCCATTCAGAATGGGTTTTATGAATTTTCTAGATACGGAAAAAATGTCGTTAAGCTGCATTACATTTAGTAATAAATGTTAATGTATGCGGCATGTAGCGTACCTTAAAGCCTTGTATATACGACATCAAGAAGAAGAATAGCTTTGCTGTCTCCCAACAGGGAGCACAATTTCTCAAACTAACACCTGCGTTCTTTGAATCTTTAAGGCGTTTGTTGTTTGCTCCTTTTTATCTGCGTAGAAATTTCCACAGTATTAAAAGTTCGGATAATCTTTTGTTCTTCAAGTTGAAAAACTTATTTGGAAAGATTTCTGTGTTCCTCTTTTTCTTATTTTATTCAGGCACGACAATTTGTAAAAGATCCCAAAGGAAACTAAATTTATTTAATGTTGTGGTTTCTTTAACTCCTGGTTACGAAATCATACTTAAAAATCGTATTTGCGTTTTAAATTCCTTTTGATGTTTCTAGTATATACTTCGAATTGCTTCTAGAGGTTATTTGCTGTATACATAGAATATTTCTCTCCCCGTACAAAAACTACAATTTAAATTTCTCAAAACGTTTAGACCAACGTTGATTAAAACGAAGTTTGAAACTATTAGTTGGCAAAACAGAAAAAGCTGCACACCATGGGAGTAAAACAGTTATAGCAAGACAAACAAATCGAAGAAAAAAACATAAAAGTTGACTAGAGCGATATTGAATATCGGTTTTAGATAGCAGACATTTAGATTTAGACAAAACAAAAAGCATAAAAACTGTGCTCGGTTGGTCGAACTCAATTAGTTTGGTTCGATCCTTGTTTGCTATTAATTACCGTTTTTTTCCCTTTTGTTGATTTCAGAAAACTAGTAGCATGCAGAGGCTTATTCCGTTGCTGCTCTTATAGAGCCTTGAGATTATTTAAACTAAACGCAAAATGTTGCAATCTTAGATACTGTAGACCTATCTTGATTCGTCCAAAATTTTAGGATTCAGATAGCCGTACTTGTGAAAGTACATTGATTCATATATGTACCATGTACAGAAATCCGAGGTTATCTAAGGCAGATTTGTAACCAGTCTTTGTATCTTTATACGATATTTTTGTGCATCAATTGATTTCAAATCGCAGCATAGGCTTAGTTTGGAATTCTCGTAAGACAATCTTAGTTTTCTGTTGGTTTTAGTGTTTCTGTGAAAACTTGCTCATTTGGTAGAATTGGGAAAATTTAAAGTCTGCATACAATTAAGGCGCCGTTTGGCCAGATCGGGGGGTCAAAGGCGGTTAGATTCGATGGTATAGCTAGTTATCAATTTATCTCAAAAGATAAAGATGTCAGTGACGGAAAAGACTGGCCCAATAGAGAGGTCCCGTCATAAACCAACTACTGAGTACTTTGATAGACTTATGAGATCGTCAACAATTTATTTTTGCTTCATAGCGGGTGAAATCAAAAGGTCCACAGAGACAGTATATTATCTTTCTCTTAATTCTAAAACTTTGTAGAATGTGATAAGAATGAACTCTCCGGGTTAGACAGCGGTTTGCAATTATCTCGTATACTTGTTGCTGATTCAAACGGAAACATCCAAACGCAAATAATATTAAAAGTAAATCAATAAAGTAATTCGTTCCACCATCAACTTGAAAAGCGTATAGCACAAGGAAACAAATTCAATAAGAAAAGGACGATTGTTTAATTCTGTTTGTATAATAAAATACGAGTTTATATCCTTTAATTAACGCAACTTAAACTAAAATGACAATTAACAACATCTGCAGACAGTACAGAACGTTTGCTCTCAGATAAACAATAACGTGTAATTGAAATAACGACCTTGGTAGAGATTCTGTCTCCTCAACAGCTGACAAGCAATGTCAACAATTGAAATGACCTAGATAGTTTTGTATTGTTATCACAAGTTCTTTACTGTGCAATTCGCAAGGCGAATTCTAATTTGTTTTATATATCCATATATCCTGCTAGTTTATTTGCTTAAAACTAACTTAATTTACGGTATTGGAACAAATTCTTTTGGCTGCAAAGGGGAGAATAGGAAATATTTATAAAGCTTGAACATACATTAGCTAAATGTGTCAGGTAATCCATGCAAACTACGGCGCTATCAATATAATAATCAATCAATAATCAAGAACTGGGAAGTTATAAAAACTTACCGCGAGAGATCCTTGCTGAGATACAGATCTGATTCATCTGAACAAAACCCTAAATATGGAAGCACCCTACTAGATTGGCGTTCTAAACACAATTAAAAATAAAATTGATATAAAATAGCAACAATATTATTTGTTAGCAATCACAAGAATAATGAATCAAAATAATTACTAATTGAAAATTGTATTTACGTGAGTGTGATCGATAAAAATTTAATTGATTTAAATAAATTTGGAAAATTTTTTCAGTATGGCTAGTGTACTCTTGTGTGGAATTAAGCAGATGGCTTTTTAAATTCGTAAATGAATTGAAATTAAAAATCTTAAGGCAACCTAGGAAGCAGAGATCGAAATGAAGGATTTTCTCGACGAATGCATCTTTTACTTCCTCGACCGTTTAACCATAATCACCTAGCTATGAGGTGATGAAACAGAATTAAATTCTAGGGAGAACTCTTTGATTTCTTCAAACGTCCGAGTATTAAATTTGCAGAAATTCGTCCAAGGAGCTAAAAGACGAAGAGAAGACCCCACCATTGATATAATCAAGAAAAGTAAAACTTACCCCAATCTGTAGGGTTTCGTACATACAAAAAAGACTTTCACTTATCACAGCAATAAGATAGGCCCGACAGGTTTACCGGGAGCAAACGGTCTGGCCCTTGTCGGAGGAAAACCCGCCGCAACCTACTCAACAAGTTGCTCAACCAATCGGATCATTATAACGTAAATTCCGCAGGAAAAATTCGAAGAGCTGCTGCCTGACAAAATCTCTGTTAGAAATCAATCTAAGGAACCAAGAAAATCTGAAAGATGATGGAAATTGGCATAAACGCAACACCTAGTTCTCTGTTTATTACACGTGCAGAGGTGCAAGGGAAATAAGTAATGAAAGTCACAAAGAAATCCTAATTTAAAAACTATTACCTTACTGTGATGACATTATCCTTTCCAAATTACTAACCAGATCTCAAGATTAAACCCAAATCAAACAGAACTTTGCCTGCTAACAGCTGTTCAAATTTCATAATCCTGCAAGAGGAAAATAAATTTAAACGTTAATAACAATTATATCGTGCGTCCCGTTTGCCTAAATATATGAAAACAGAAAAGTTAGTAAACCCTAAATTGAATTCAAAAATTTATTAAAACTACAACAAAATTAATCAACCTCTCAATGTGGACTCAACACTATCAAACAAATCTCAAAATACATGAAGCAAAATGTACAACTCTCGTATATTTAACGCTTCTGGAATAGGCTATGAGTCCTTTATTATTAATTTGAAATTACATTGAAATTATGTTCAGTAACGGACGTCTGTTAAACGTCCAAAATTGTGACAAGCGTCCATTGAACACGTCTGTCGCCAAAATTCGGACGTGCGATAAACGTCCACACGGCATCTACGTACTACAAAGGGTTCATAAATGTTTCTGGGTCCAGTGGACTGTTAAATCATGCTTGCGGCTGCATTTGCCGCGTTTTGAATAGGATATGTATTAGAATGTTTGACACGTTACACGCATTGCATCATTGCTATGATGGTTGCCTAATCTTATAAAGAGCAATAATTAAAAAAACAACTTTTAAGAATCTTTTAACATATTTATTTATTCAGAAATGAATAAAACTTAAATAAATAAATAAATAATAATAAATAAATAAAGATTAACCAAATTGCTAAATGCAGGACAATGACATTTGCAATTGACAGATGACGGAAAACAAATATGTATTAGTTTTTGAAATAAATCAAGAAGGCGGCACATCAAAATTAGATTCCATAGCCACCTGGACACAGAAGCATTTATGAACACTTTGCCTATGGGATACTGAAATAAAGAGAAAAATCGCCGAATGAGGTATTACTAAAATTAAAGTCTATTGCTGTTATATAATGAAAGATGAAAGCTGCAACAGCAGATAAAAGACTTAAGGAATTCTGATACATTTTCTTCTGGAATGTTACCCCTCGAGCAAGCACAGATATATTTTATCAACACATAAACTGCATTCTGAATCGGACTAGCTTCCTATGAAAAAGTCATTTTATCACGTTTGATGACCATCGAGAAACCAAGTCCCACTCGTTTTGGTGAATCATTGGAAAGTTTATATCTGCCATCTGGTCATCACTCTGATCCATTTTCATTTAATTTTGTTACGGCAATATTTATGATATTTTTTTAAAAAAAACACGCAACTGTAATGTTTACTGTAAACTGACAGAATACTCGCTGTGTATTCATTTTGTCGTTGTCTAAGACGTAAAATAAATATTTTGGCATGGTGATCACTGATCACTGAGTTTGATCTCAGGGTTCAACCTAAAGTCATGGTGTTCAGTTTTCAATCAGCGCTTTCATAAGGTCAATCTGCTCATGCTTTTTGTTTTTGTTTGTAAATTTTAAATGCTTCTAAAACATTTAGTTAGTGTTTATTTATCACTGCAAAAATGTAAAAATTGTGATGTAGTTGTTCGTTGTTATAAAATGGTTGTGTACTATTAAATGTTTGGTATAATTGGATTCGCCTGGATATGTGTTTTTTGTATCTATTTGGAAATTTGTGTTTGATTAAGGTAAATGCGATCATGATTTGTGTCTCTCACAGGCCCGGAGTAACCGGTAGGGCGAGCGGGCAGCCGCCCAAAGGCAGCCAAAATTCAAAACCAGCAAAAAATTTTAATAACAAATTAATATTACATTGATTAAAAATATAAATAAAAATTATAAAAAACTGTACACTTAAGATAAATTATACGGTGCAATAATTTATGGAAATTGACCAAGCGAGCAAGTTTCAGAAATAATAAGATATGTGGAAGTCGATTTGGAAAAAAGAAACAGTTTGTATCCTTCCTTGGTTTTATTCAGACGAACCTGAAGGATGCTAAGAACTTAGTTGAGACCATCTTGAACCAGTTAGAGAAGGGTAAAATAGACTTGCAGAATTGTCGGTCACAGTGCTATGATAACGCTGGTGTGATGGCTGGACACAAAAGTTGTGTTCAGGAAATAATAAATGAGAAGAACCATCTGGCAGTGTTTGTGAACTGTGATAACCACACACTCAACTTGGTTGGTGTACACGCAGCCAAACAGGACGCAATAATGGTAACATTTTTTGTAACGGTTCAAGCTCTCTACGTATTTTTTTGCCTCGTCAACTCAACGCTGGGAAAAACTCAAAAACGCTGTGCCAAGAAGTGACGCTGGACAGTTGTGCAACCGTATGTTAAGTCACGCTCTTCTAACTAGGTTTTTGGGATGCAGTACTGATTCCTATTGAACAGGTTCAAAAGAGACTGCAAGATCTGAGCATAGACTTCCACGATGCTGTCTCAGATTTGAAAGCTCTCAGAGATCATTTTCACGATGAAAGAGAAACTTTTGTAACTGAAGCTCTAGATGTTGGATTTAGACTCTGTCAAGTTTGGGATGTTGAAACCGAAAAATAACCAAGACGAAAGAAAAGAATGACTCGTGAAACGTTGACCGATGCCGGATTAACAGCTAAATAGGAAATTGAAAGAGTGATGAAGGGAAGAATTGACCGTCTTCCTACGGAAATGGCTAATAGGTTGACTCGTTTGCATGAAACGGACAAGAAGTGTGAGTTTCTGCTTGACGTTGAAGGATTGTCTCACAGCAGTGACAGTGACGCCTTAAAACTAAAATGCGAAAATTTGGGAAATTGTTACTGCTGCGATGTTGATGGTCAACAACTATAGGAAGAAATTTTGGACTTCAGAATGTTGCTTACAAGCCGGACCAGCATTAAAATATCAATACCTGAAGAAGTTTTGCAATTTATTGTGAAATATGGAGATGAGAGCGTATTTTCAAATCTTGGTAAAGCGATCGAAGTAAGGTTAACAATTTTTGTATCCATTGCTAGCTGATGTGAGAGATCTTTCGGCAAATTAAAATTAATTTTAAATTATGTGAGAGCCTCCATGGGTCAAAATCGATTATGCGATCTTGCTGTATTAAGCATTGAAAGGGAAGCGAAAACTGATTTCGACTTCGTTATTGATACATTTGCATCAACTGTCTTCAGTGATTGAAGGTACATATTTAATAAGCTCCTTCTGGATGATTTCTTTCGACTTTTCTTGACCTCAACATACAAAGTGCGTAACTCGGAGGACATGCTGTTAAAAAAGATCTGATAAGTGTGTCCAAAACTCGAAGTTCAGCATTGGGATCTCGTAAAGGGCAAGAGATACGAAGTCGGTTAAATGAGATAAAAGTTGTCGAATCGAAGGGCCAGTTTACTGGTGTTTTTGTTTTGTTTTAAGAATGCATAGTCTACTAGGTAGCAATTCTAGTTACAGCCTAGCAGACAAAATGGTTAGATCTAGATCTATTAGAATCTAGGGTAACCGAATAAATTTTGCCCATCTCTTAAGAAGTTTGCGTTGGTTTTGGATGTTATTATGCGTTTCCATTTTGTTTAGAATCTTGACTATCTTGGATCAGGTGTTAATTGGGCAAACTGTTTTTAATGGCTTGTTTGTAATCTTTCTGTTTGATTAAGGTGTCAGTCATATCCGAACTGTTCAATTGTTTTGTGTTATTTATTTTATGATTGATAATTTTTTATGTTATACGCTCTGCGTATTAATGATATGTATCAGTTAATTTTATTATGGTACGAGTCGTTTGGAATAGTTAATATTGGTTTTCTGTGTACATAGAATTTTGATTTGTTTTGTGAATTGATTTGAGTCTTAGAAGATAATAAATCGATCAAGCGAAGCATGAATCTACGTATCTAAACCAAAAAAGAAATTTTTCAGACATTTAATTAAAGCTTGCCATCGTTTTGAAACGAAGTAGGTAGTATTCTTTCTTTTGGATTTTTTAATATCTGACATTTCAATATTGCTATATTGTATTAAATCTTGTTTACATCTTCTAATTTTATTCCGTTCAGGTCCATGCCAAGTTACCTCTTAAATCGAGTTTGTCTAGTCCGTGCTTAATAATTGTACTTTTGCATCTGGTATAAATCAGATTATAAAAAGTTTAAAATTAGTGCTTATATGTAAAAGTATTTATCAAGACTAATATTTTATCTTTTCTGTTGCAGGTGGGTAAAAAAGGCTTTCAACCTTTCATCATAAACTCTCATAAGGTAAGAGGTTATAGTTTAAGGGAGTGAAAATGTTAATGAAAGTATCGAATAAAGTTTTCTCCAAATTTGTTCGAGTATCGTTAAATTTAATCTTCCAAGTCCAATAAAAAAGTTTTCATATGCTTTCGTAATAATATCTCGGTTGTTTGTTGAAAAGGGAGCATCATTATTTATTTATTTTATTCAGACAGGAGAATTGGATAAAAGTTTTTTCCAACATCTGCGTGGACAAGGCGTACTACGTACGATGATAATAAAATCCAACAAGCAAACGTAGGTGTGAGGGTTGAACAAGGAAAATGGCAAATAAAGGGATGTTGTGTCAAGTAGAGAGCACAAGGAATTCAGTGTTTAGGCTCCCGAACTGAATCCTATCTCCTCTAGCTGCGCATTTGAATGGTGTCTCCATCCCGATTATCCTCCCTCACTGAATAGTCCACATGTACGACATGTTTGTGCCACACACAACTTCCCGTGTGATTTATATCATCTTAAATCGCATTTCATCGTATTCTTATACAAATGAAGCACTGTGCCGAAAACCGTTAAAGGTTCCAAATTTGTGTTAGCTGCGACGCCGCCGTAGGATGCATCGTGTTTTATGAGAAGGAAACATATTTTACCATTTAAATTTTTATCGCCCCTCTCTTATTTTCTGATGGATTTCTTTTTATTTTCGTGAGGTTTAGCTGTCGTTTAGCCTATTTTAAATTCTTCCAAACGTTTATACTTGTCAAACTTGACAGCGGTTTATGAGTCGTTAGGCAGAAGAATGTGTGTAGATTTATTTTATATGGTATATATTTAAGACGGTTTTTATGAATAATGGATCCATTGTTGGCTTATATGAGAGGGTGGCGATATTTTCTTGTTAGTTACTTGCTGTAAAAGGTCAAATTTTACGAGGCCAGTTTCTATTTATAAAATAGTGAAAGATATTTTGAGTCGGCGTAAAAACACATAATTACGTGGATGTGGATAGATAGATGAAAGCAGAAACTTTGTTTACTAGAATTTAATATGAAAAAGTAAAAAAAAGTGGATTTATTTATAATATTTTTTTTGAGCCTTAGAATAAATTTAAACATGATACTGAAACTCGCTTCGGATATATTAATATTGGGAAATATATTCCCACAGAGTGGGAGTTTACGTATTCTATAAATAATAGTGGAAGTCTTCTTCGAATATATTCCCTTTTGGTTTACATTCTGTTTCCGTATGTAGACCGACTTGTGATTTATGGCTTTTCTTCTACGATCAATAATTAACTTTTAAATTGAATTTTCTCCCTTTTTACGTTTTCTCTACTTTGAAGAAAACCAAGAAAAATCTGTTTTCTAAAAGTACTAAATGAGCACCGAATCATTCCGTCGGACGATGTTATTTTATTAAAATCGTGCTCATGAAAATCTTCCACCGATATTAAAGAAGGTTTTAGGCTAATAAAGTAGTCGATCGAATTTGTGTGCTTAGACCACATCAGCAGACGTTGCTGTTGTTGAACCCCAGACGTCGCGACGCCTCCGTGAAATCAATTTGCGTGCTTGTTCTAATACGTGGATTAAAGAAAGTAAAACTGAAATGGTTCGACTCTTGGCACAAGTTCTTCGTGTTGTGTCTGTCCCATGTCACAAGATAATAAAATCTTTATTTTCCTTTTTTTTAAACTTTTTTTAGGCTAAATTGAAATATTTTGATGTTATTGATCGTTTAAGAAGCTTCCATAGCTTTTTTCTCAACTCTTAACATGTCGAAATAGCTTCATAGAGAGCAATTTAAGTCTGAAACCATAAAAATAGATGTTGCTTGTTTTTAACAAACAAGATTAATCGTGTAAACAATTTATTTATTTGATTTTTATTTGGAAACGCAGTAATTGTTTAAATTTTAATGACTAATATATTTTAAAGTAATTTCTTTTTTTTATAAACGGTGGTTTATTTATTTATTTTATATTTGTAAAACTATTTATAATAATTAACATAAACCGATGCAAGCTTTTGCAGCCTTCTTTTTCAGAAGTATCAATCAGTGTTCTATAGTCAGAAATATTTGTTCTCCTGAAGATTATAGACTAACATACCCATTGTTGCTTCCAGAGTATGAGGTTCTCTAAGGTCTAATATTTCCAGCACCAAGCGCTATCATTTCTTATCTGACTTTCAGTTGATAGAAGTTGCTTTGGATTCCTAGCCAGAGTTTCATGGAACTCATGAGAGGAATTGGAAGATTCATATTGAAAGCGGATGGTTGTTTAACTGAATGTCTCCATGTTTTTTCTTTATTTTTTTTATGGAAGGTGGAAGGAAAATTTCACCGAAACAATCCTGTCAACCGACTGACCTAGTCAGACTTCACGAAACCTCGGCTAAGAGCTGACGTCTCAAGTTTAACCAATTAGTAGAGAAATTTTAAAAATCGCCGGGGAAAATTGTAGCGACGAATTAACCTTGAAATGATTAAAATTGTATTAAATTATAGTTTATAAATCAGGCTCTTATTTACTACAACCAGGAAAAGCAAACACCTCTATCTAGTAAAAGAAATTTTAAATCTTCAAAAGAAAAAACCGTTTTAAAATTAACAATTTAGTTACTAAAGTCGAGAAGGATCAAAAAACCTTAGATTAGTAAGATGAAACAGTAATCCTTAAAAAAATAGCTAATAAAGGCCAAAGCAGGTGGAAAGATTAAGCGTAATCTATATCAACTTAGCAGACTGCTTACATCCTAACCAACCAGGTTATAATCAAGTAATATTCAAGATGTAAAGTTGAAAGTCAGAAAATATAATTAACAAATTATGAACGAAGATTTCTACTTCGGCCTCGCATTAAACCAAAACAAAAATTAATTAGTCTAAAATAAATTAAAGTTCGTCACTGTAAGAAAGTAAACTTCCATGTTAAAGATATCGAAAGAAACGGAAGAATAGAAAAAAATCATTAACACAGTATATTAAAAGAATGAAAAGAATGCACAACGGTGTGAATTAATACAAGTGAAATTCTATAAGGAAATATTAGTGAATTCCGAAACATGGACTAATTAAGCTGTGCGCAAGCCATAAGAAAGAAAAGAGGAAATAGAATCGGAACAATTCTACCTAACAGGCCTCAAGAAAACATAGATAAAGTCTTTAAAGGACTTAAATAAAACGTGAATAAATAAAAATGATGAAATCATCATCGTATCGACGGAGAGCAAACTTATGCAACAGAAAATTATGTAACGAGCGCAAAGGCTTCTCATCTCAAAGTTGATGTTTGCTATTTTTAGTTTCAAAACTAGTAGTCGAGAATAAACGTCTCTGTGGTCTTGTTCACTAATTCACTAATAAATAGTTGAGTTCTAAGCTCCTCAAACTCTGGCCACCTAACTTCGCTCAAACCCAAAACAACCAATTAATACTTCTTCATATCCTTTTCAATCAAGCCTGAATACTGCAACTCACTGTCCTTTTTTAACTGAAATCCGACAAGCAGCGAGACAATTGAGAAACGGTAAAGCTCTAGGAAATGACAGTATAAGCTCATAATTACTCAAGGCGAGTTTGATTTAACTGCCAGGATTCTGCAGATACTGTTAGAACAAATCTGCGATTAAGAGCTGATTCCCTCGAACTAGAAGAAAGCAGTTATTGTTGAACTTCCCCAAAAAATGTGGTAACTGGAGAGGAATAATCTTCCTATCCGTAGTTAGCAAAGTATTGTCAAGAAATCAAGAATAATATCGAGCGGATAAAGGAAAGTATTGATAGGAACAGGCTGGTGTCCGAAGACACTGAACCTGCATCGACTTAATCAACACCTTAAGGATCATTATACAACAGAGCTACTTCGAGAAAGCGTTTGACTGTGTTAATAGGAGGGTTTTGTGGAGTGTCAAGTACTTCACGAAGGGATGCTCTCCGAGCCTATTTCCGTAACCTGCGCGACTCGGCAAGGCTGAATTCTCTTTCCAACCGCCCCCCAAAAAGATAGGAGACAATGGACTGATGAGCAGGCGGAAAAAGCGGAATAAGTAGTAAGTCGAGGGGATGTAAGCGAACTTCATAATATCACCAAGATAGACTTCAACAGAAACCGGCCTATTAGGAATAAAGATGGTACGCTTCTGAGATCGCAAAAGATTGAAAAGATGTGAAGAGCATTGTCTCGGAAGTGTTCAATACGGGCGAGGCAACAGAGGTTGAAGGGGAGAAAAGAAAAGAGAAAGAAAATAAGCAGAACTCACTGCCCTTCTTTGGCTGAAATACGACAAGCAGTGAGACAGCTGGGGAACGGTAAAGCTCCAGGAAATGACAATATAAACTCAGAATGGCTCAAGGTAGAATTGGATTTGACCGCCAGCATTCTGCAGATACTGTTAGAACGAATCTGGGATCAAGAGCTGATTGCATCGGCCTCGAAGAAAGGGGTTATTGCTAAACTTCTCAAAAAATGTGATAACTGGAGAGGAATAACCCTCCTACCAGTAGTTAGCAGAGTATGGTCAAGAATAATTCTCGAACGAATATAGGAAAGTATTGAGAGATAACTTAGGAAGGAACAGGCTGGTTTCCGAAGACACTAAACCTGCATGGACTTGATCAATACCTTAAGGCTATGCTGTCGAGTGTAGTTTATTGGCTTTGAGAAAGCGTTTGACTCTGCTAATAGGAAGGTTATGTGGAGTACTATGAAGCCATACGGCATCCCTAGGAAAACTATAAACACTAGAAAAGAGCTGCATAATGAGTTTAAATGCCAAGTACTTCACGAAGGAATGCTCTCCGAGTCTATCCCTGTAATCTACGGGATTCGACAGGGCTGCATTCTCTCTCCAGCCCTTTTTCTGTTCGTCCTTGATAGTGTGAAAGAAAAATAAGACTACAATGGGGCCTGAGGGGGAGACTAGAGGACCTTGATTATGCGGATAATATCTGCCTTCTAGCCCAGAGGCTACGGAAGATGCAGTTTGAGTTGGAGACACTTCAAAGAAATGCAGAGATTACAGGCTTGCGTACTAATGTAAATAAAACGAAGTAGATAAGGATTAATGCCAGAGGAAGGAATAATCTTGTGGTCAGGGACCAAGAAATCAGTTCGTATATTTAGGTAGCGAACGCATCCAGAAGGCAAATGGTACCTTCTTACAGTTCTAGCAAATATGACTGAATAGGAATTTGTCGCGAAGAACCAAGTTGCCCAACTTTAACAGCAATGTCAAGTCCGTGCTGTTATATGGATGTAAAACTTGGAAGGTGACTGCCGGGATAACCAGCAAACTGCAGGTCTTTGTAGGAATAAGGTGGACAGACACAACAAGCAACGAAGAGCTCTGGATCATCACTGGCCAAAAATTCATAAGCCTGGAAATTCAGAAGAGGAAATGGGGATGGATATGTTACACATTGCGGAAACCGTGGAAAAGGCAGCATAAGCTGAAACCTTCAAGACTTTTGACTTATCTTTCTAGAATATTTAGCCAGATCTTTTCAGTCTGCACTACCTACTGTTTTGGTATGCGGTTGCCAAAAGTATATAATAGGTCTTCACTCATGTTGCATACATTTTTGCATATTCTGACCAACTTGATTCATAGATATCTTGCGCAAAATTCCTACGCACATATTTTGGATAGTCTTTGCATATAAATTCGAGCTATACTTAAGAGAAAATTACTTACTTTTTCTGTTTTTACATTCCTGTAATTCCAAATGAGCTTTGTCTACTACACCTTGTTTTGCAGAGTTTGGAGATTTTATACAAATCTTGTTAAAGGCTCTATTAAAGAACAAAAACTAGATACCTTGTGTTAGTTTTGATCTATAGCCTGTAATTCTAATGTTTCCCATTTTAACAATGATTCATAGCTACTTTGGATGAAAATGGAGAAACTTCAATCAATCAGGTAGAAATGTTTTTTTATTTTATTGGAAAGCTTAATTTTTCAAGCTTTTCTAATATACGGGTGACTTGTTGGTATTATTTTAGGAAATTACGGAATTATGCTTCAATGTTGCTTTTATTTCAGTCAATTCAAAAATAATACGTAAAGTTTTTCTTACATAAAAAAGATTTTTCATGTATATTTAATATAAAAAAAAATTGTATCTTAAAAAAAATTCTATTAAGAAAACTATAAAAATAAAATTACTCCAAATATTTCAGACCAGTAGAAACTTGAAAATATTTAGATAGAGCTCTTTTCAGAACTGATTAAAACAACAAAATACATTTATTCAAATTTCTTGTTAGTCACAACCAATTACAAAGAAAGTTAACGCAGCCCTCCCATTATGTATTTTCACCTCGACTTTCCCAATATGTAGCCGTATTTTCTGACGCTTGTTTGTTCTGCACGGCTAACTAACATGTCGACATTGCTTATTATCAGGATGAGGGTGTTGAGGGTGACGTCGTCTTTTGTTAACATGATAATATAATAATAAATGCTGGAGCCGAAGTGCATAGACGTCGAGGAAATGAAATGTCGGCGAATTCACACAATAAATGCAACGCCCTAAATAACGTTATGTTGAAGCTTCTTGTATTCATTGAATGCATATAGAGTAGGTATGTGAATGTGCTTGCTTGGTGGATGCAATATGCAGCAGGCGTATTGCGGTTTTAATAACCGCTTCTGCCTTAGGAATGCGAATATGAAATTACAAATTTTCCACTGTTTAAAGAAGAATAATGTTAATCCGATTTTTTTCTTCTATTTTTGGGCGATTTTAATTAAAGTCGAATCGTGCCAATACGTACATGAACTACTTATTCTTGGAAAATATTTATTTTTGTAGTAGCGCGTCTGTATTGGTATTTCCAGAAAAGCATCTTTCATTGCCCACTTCCATATGCAACATTTCAATCTTTATTTTTAGAAACTCATATGAATTCCACGTTTATTAAATTTTTTTCTTTTTCTTTTGTGTTTTCTTGAAAACAGAAGTAATCAGGGAATTGGAATTTATAACTTCGTTCGTGCCCCCTTTTCTGCATTTTATGTATAAATGAAAATGTATTGTCCAAAAGAAAGAAATTACTTTAGTGTATTATTATTTATATAGATTTTAATATTGTTGCTAGCTTAACTTCTGCAAACTTTGCATTCATAAGAGAGAGGAAACAAAAAACTGCTCTCTAGCGTGTTTTTTCATATTTTCTTAAATTTAATATTTTAACTACTAAATAAAATAATATTTACGAGGAAATTTGAATTTTATCTTCATAAATTATTTTTTGGAATTTTATGTAAAAAGTAGTTTACTTCTAGACGGGAAAGGTTTTTCTTGTAATATAAATTGAGAAAAACGTAATTTTCACGAGGCTTTTCAAGAAGGAGGAGATAGTATTTTGCAAATTTAATTAGAGTCTTCTGTCTGTTTTGGGAAAATATAAAAAGAATAATAAAATATAAATTAAAAATGAAAAGCTCTTATAGTATAGTGAATGTAGACAAATAAACGAAATCTTGACGGTCTTGGGGAAATTGCTCCTGCATGTGTAGAAAAATCTAGAAAATTGAATTTTGTTTTTGGATCCAATTCTAAATATTACTGTTCACTTTTTGAGGTTATTACACAACTATAGAAGGTGATTTGGTTATTAAAGATTTGAAAACATCGCAATCCCAATATCTTGATTTCTTGTCACCTGGACCAGGAATCTGACCCTTTTTTTATTATCGGCTTTCTTGCACTTTTAATGGCTCTGCTCACAGTTTGTGGAATACTCTGCTAGTATCTCCAGACACACTTTTCTTTGTTCTTTTGGAGATATCTTATTTTTGAGTTAGGATCTTACTTTTCGAAACTTCAAATGCGTTATAATATGCAATGTCTATGAAATTCCCAAATATTGTAAAAGGCTATCTTCAAGTTGCTCGTCGACATCTATATTCTCTTATCAACCACTTTTTGCAATGTTGTTATGATAGAATCATTTCTGGTTTATAATAATTTTTTTCACATAAAATCTCCTGATCGTGATGCATCGAAGAAAGGAGCGTAACTCTTTTTCTTGATTTTGCCATATAAGATACCAAAGTTTTTTTTATTGTATCTACTATAGAGTCGGCTTATTTTTTTAACAATTCTTCTGCTAATGTTATATCTTTAAAAAAATATCTGTAGTGCTGTAGGGTCCAGAATTCTTCTAAAAGACAGTTAATGTCTTCCCCACTCGTGATCCTTGATTAGTTTCTGGTACGTTGCCGATTTTCCCAAAAAAATCTATTTTGAAATTGCAACAATAATATGTGAAAGCATCACAGCGACTGTATCTTGATTCCACACCTTTTTGGTTTGGAAGGCATGAAAACTCTGAATGGACATTATTCTTCGAAACTTACCAACTGCTCATCGACACTGCAAAAAGCAGATTCTTGACAATTTTAGAAATAAATTATTTACCTCCCCAATTGCGGCAAGTTTTATCGTTTTCTTCAAACCTATTATTACTTATAGTTGCAGGGAAGGATTTGTTAACTTCTGATATTTTTTCGTGATTCTCTAAATCTTCCAGTAGTTGTGAGTATTCCAATAAAAGCTCTTAATAAATAATAAATAATAAGAATGATTTCAATATTGATTTTATACCTCTGCTTTCTTCGTCTGCCGGGGTATATTTTCTGGTTTACCAAGGATTTTATCTTGGACACTACATTTATCAAACTCTTCGAAAATTCCAATGTCACTTGTTTTACTGTGTTCGCTTTCTATTTCGTGTTCATCGACTTCACTTGTACTATCAGTACCACAGCCACCTATTTCACGTCACTCTCAGATAATGAACGTGTTCCATCACAATCTTAAAAGGACACGTCCGTAGCACTGCAATAACAGCTAAATGATAAATGACAGCTTTGTAGATGGAGTTTCTTTTATATAATTCACTTATCTTTGCAAGAATGTACAACCTGCAGTAAAACAAAGAATTATAACTACCAGGTTTATAAGAATAATAAGAACGAAGTTAGCTTATAAAAACGTGACAATCTAAACTACCATAACCAATATTACACAAAAATGAACATTACTAACAAAAGCAACATTTCAGTCTCAAATTTATAACCACATAACTTATCTAATATATACAATACAATTACAAAATATTAATAGCAAACGTATCCTAGCTAAAGTGGTATCAGCAAAAAACTGATCTTAAAAAAAATTGTGATCTGGTTTTAGTGGTAGGAGGGTCTTTATTATACGTAATAGGTTGTTCGGACTAAAAAATGTACGATTTTAATATAAAATAAGGCAATTTTATCACTGAACGGTGTGTTTGTTCATTGATATTGCAAACGTGGTTTCGTATAATTATTGAAAAAGTGTTATAAATTTAACTCAATCATTTGAAGGTTATCTAATATAATCAGTTCTTGAATCAAATCAGCGAGCGGTGTGTTTGTGTATCACTGCATTCGTTTTAATTGGCCCCCATTGTGGGGCATGTAGCATAATATCTGATCGTACACATGATTTATAAATGTTATGCTTACTATGGCACATAAACAGCAATGGTTTTCAATAAATTATTATTTATGTGTTTATCAATTTTTTACTTCGATGTGTTTCATGCCAGTTCATCAACTTTTTGTAATAACTGTACGGCGCGTCGGCACTTAGCTTATCTAATAAGTTAGAGATGTATAATCTAAGTGAATCAAGAAGAATCTTTTTTCTTATAGTAAATTTGTTACACAATCATCTTGGTGTGGAATACGTTGTTTTTGTGATAACAGGTACGGTGTTTACTTAAAATGGTCTTTTGGTGCCTTCAAACAGACTTGTAATGGTCAAGGCCAACTATCTATGGCAGCACGCACGACTTGTGTGTTAATATCTGTCGAGTTTAACTGCTGATTTTGATGGCTTGTAGCACAGACCATTTTCTTTAGAAATCACCAGATTATGTAATCCAAGAGATTGAAGTTGATGAGGACCAATCTTCGCGTTTAATAAAATTAACATTTTGAAGTTGAAGCCTTTCTCGTGAAAACGTTGCCTTATGAACCGATGCTGAACCCTGTTGAAAAATCCATTGCTCATGTTTAACATGCTAGCATCGAGAGACTGCACAACTCCTCCTAAAATGTTCTCTTCGTACTCCTTATACTTTGGGGTGCTTGTTATCGGTGTACCGGCTAAGAAGCAACGTTATTCTTTTTTCCCTATTTTTTTTATAAGTGGTCTTGATTAATCACTCGTTTCAAGACTTTTTTTGATAATTTCATTTATAGAGTCGTCAGTTTCTGCTTTTAGCTGGGGCTATGTTGAATAGGGCTTTAACAGCTTTTGTGACCGCTGGTGTTCTCATATAGCAAGGTCGGCCAGACAGCCCGAGATTTGTCAGCAAAAGAGGAAAGTTCAGTGTATTATTTAATAGTGAATAAACAAATTTGTTTGTGTAATGTTTCGAATTTGCAACAATTTAAAAATGATTATGTAATGATAACCGTGACAGGGTTTCTTTTTTATCCCATTCCATTATTATTTACAATTTTGCTGTAAATCTTCTAACACTCTTACATTCAACAATGATAGAACTACAACATCACACCTTCATTTGTTTTCTTCGCATACTTAGATCGTAGAAATAAACAATAAAGTTCTGAGACAGAACTTAAGCTAGGGTTAGGTACACTGGCAGTCAGTTGAAGGTTAGTCGATCGGTGACATTTCTGAAGGCTATTGTAAAGTCGAATATATATGGGCGCGTTCATCGCTGTCGCATCGCTGGAACAGTCTTACTGACCATAATAAAATCAAGACAGTTTTGTAGACATAATTTACATCTATGGATGTCTGCACTAATTTTAGACGACAAATGGCTGTCCGATGCTATATGCGATATAAACCAAAAGTCTTCTGTCTGGTTAGACATCTCTCATCTAGTTTTGAAATATTCAGAAACGATTGTGAATTCATTTACGCCTTCTTTGTTACAATATATAGTTTTATAATTCTTACGCATTTGTCAAACACAGAATTGTATCCTATGGATAATAAATATCTTAATCGCATGGGTTTACTTTGTCATAAGCTGCTACAGGTAGGTAGAAAAAAATATAAACAAACCGTAAACCTTAGAAATTTAATAGGAAGAAAGTCAGTAGTAAAGAACGGGGTCGTTCTGGGATCTCACTTGAGATGTAAAAATTTCCTTAATATGTCAATGCATGACCAATATGATAAATGCATATGCCGTTAATTCATTTTATCAGTATTATGACTATTGTTGTTGTTGCTGCTGCTAATTTGAATTTCCTGTGTATCATGATCTCTTGTAATGTGTGCGGGGCCATTTTTTCTTAATTAAAAGCAATAGTGCTTGGAGACGCAGAGTTCGGCATGACCTGATTGACAATTGCATCTTCCAGTGGCCCTGGGTAG
This sequence comes from Ignelater luminosus, assembly GCA_011009095.1. NCBI lineage: Eukaryota > Metazoa > Arthropoda > Insecta > Coleoptera > Elateridae > Ignelater > Ignelater luminosus. The sequence continues at coordinate 7,329 of VTPC01003047.1, read as the reverse complement.
ATATTACCGGGCAGCGTCTGAGGGTACTCGAACCTCTGCAGGTCTCCATAAGTCAATCCTACGGAGGAGCAGTCTTCGGAGGAGATGAGTTCTATGCCATTCAGCCAAATATAGCCAGTGTAACTCATCGCCTGTAACCCACCTTGTACTAAACTGAGATATGACAAAATAATGAAAATTAAAAGTACGGACGGCAATTCACATTGCGCTAAGTTCTCAGCAAGCCGAGTTTTTCTGGAGCGCTAGAAAATAGCGACATGCTTAAATTTACATCTACTTAGGTATGCAATTGTGTCTTATTAAATAATTTCTGAAAATAAAGCAAGTTTATTTGGCGCTGAAGGTATTGATGCGAAACGTTACATTAGGAGTAAGACAAACATGTCTATCTCTTATCTTAGCAATTAAAAGTCATGTTTTTCATCCTTTATTATTTGATAGATTGATTGATATGTTTGCTTTACGACCAATGTATGTCATGCGCACGTTCTTAAATATGTCAAGTCTCAGCAATTGTTGGAAAGCTAAAAGCTGAATTCCATTGAATGAACCAATTAATGCAGTTAACCTAAACATTTACTTTCCTTACCTACCATACCTAACGGTACAGGTTTGATACCGTAAGGCTTTATTATATTACTACTCAGAGTATTTTAAAGGTGAGTTAAAGCCAAAGACGAAAACAGAGCAGAAGGTTTAGACACAAAAGTACTAGCAACTACTAATAAAAAGAGAACTTTCCAATTTGAACAATTTAACCGACCTAACTTACAAAACATTAATAACGGGGAAGGACGGTTCTATCTTGAAGCCTGAGTAATTCAGAAAGCTCCGATAACCCAAGAGGCTTGATGAATACGAATAGTTCCCCTGGTTTCACTTTTCACAAACCTTGCATATCTCGAAATTCTGGTTGGACTACTCAATAACTTGATAAAAAAAAACAAATTGAGAAATGCTGTTCTGGTGGGTGTCCAATAACTGTTGTCATTATACAGGGCTGTTGTGAATTATATCGAGAAGCGCAGTTTTTGCCGAGTGTTCTTAACCTGTACACTATACAGTGTACAGACTAAAACTCATAAGAGACAACATGTATTGTTAAATCATCTTTTGTGTATGTTCTAAGATTTATAAAGAATTGTCGGGCAGAGGAAGAGCACGAAAATATTGGACCACTTAGTGTCTATTTTGCTTAAAATGGCTCAAGCTCAGTCATTTCTAAATGAATATAACAATTTAAGTAAGAAACAAACCTCAACTAAGAAATCGAACCTACTAGATTTAAATCCGTTTCTAGACGATAAAGGATTGATAAGGGTTGGTGAACGATTAGATGATTCTAATTTTAATTTTGACAAAAAACATCCCGTTTTGCTTTCATCGAAGCATCAACTTATTACTAAACTCATCTTTACAGCAGAACACAAATCACTATTTCATTGTGGTCCATAGCAGCTACTTTTTAACTTAAGAGAAAGAATTTGGTCCGTTTCTGGGGGAAATTTGGCCAAGTAGGTAGTAAGGAATTGTGTAATCTGCTATCGTTTTAAGCCAAAACCTGACGAGCGTTTCCTTTCGGGTTTTCCCTTTCAAGTAATATAATATGCGTCGACTATGCTGGACCAATCTTAACAAAATCCAGAACAGGTAGAGTTTCTGTTTCTTTGTTTGCTTTACCACAAAATGTGTACATTTAGAGTTAGTTATCAACCTTTCAGCTTTTACTTTTTTGCTTACCTTTAAACGCTTCATGTCTTGTAGGGGGAAACCTCTGCAAATGAATTTGTTAAAACCAATAGCGAACTAAAAGATTGAAGTAGATTTCCATTCTTAACAAAAACCAAAACAGGTGAAGTTAGTAAATTTGAAGAAAGCTACATTTGTTTAATTGTTTGCTTTCCCCCAAAATGTGTACATTTAGAGTTAGTTAGCAACCTTTCAGCTGCTACTTTTTTTGTTTGCCTTTTAAACTCTTCGTGTCTTGTAGGGGGAAACCTCTGCGTATGTATTTGTTAAAGCCAATAGGGAACTAAAAGATTTAAGTAGATTTCATTACGATAATCAAAGGGAATTATTTGAATCTTTTAATGGTCAAGGTATTAAGTGGCATTTTGGTCCTGCATTCGCACCTAACTTTGGTGGATTGCATGAAGCCGGTATTAAGTCGACGAAACACCATCTAAAGCATTTTTAAATTTCGAAGAATTGACAACTTTATTGGCACAAATCGTAGTAATCTTGAACTCTAGACCTATCAACTGATCTTTTAGATTTTAGATCCTTCTCCATTATCCCCGACTCATTTTTTGATTGGTCAGCCATTGGAACCGGATTTAAAGGAAATTTCGCAGAATCGTCTGTCGAGATATCAGAGAATTGAACAGGTTAGACAACATTTTTTGAGCAGATGGCATAAAGAATACATCGGTGAGCTTCAATTAAGAATCAAATGGAAATCAAATCGTGGTGAGCTTCTGAAGGGAGCTTTAGTACTCGTAAAGGAAGATAACCTTCCTTCCCTTCGCTGGCGCCTGAGTCGCATTGAAGAAGAAATTGATGTTTCCTGGAAGGGACATCAGCTGCCTAGTTTCCATATGGATATCGTCAGGAATAATTAAGCGATCAGTGTCAAAAGTATGTCTTCTTCTAACCCAACAAGGAGTATTATAATAAGTGCTTGTTAGAAGACTTAAGTCTTTCAAGGGTGGGGGTAAGTTGTGAATTATATCGAGAAGCAGGGCCGGCGCGAGCGTAACCGGTAGGGCGAGCGGGCAGCTGCCCAAGGGCAGCCAAGATTCAAAACCAGCAAAAAAGTTTAATAATAAAATAATATTACATTGATTAAAAATATAAATAAAAATTATAAAACACTATACGGTGTAATAATTTATGGAAATTGACTACCAGCAACCAATAACCGTTGAATTTATTTGTTAAGCGCGCTTTTCTCTCCCTTTAAGAAGGTATAACTGGTAAAACTGTTTGTTTCCTTTCTTGGTTTTATTCAGACGAACCTGAAAGATGCTAAGAACTTAGTTGAGACCATCTTGAACCAGTTAGAGAAGGATAAAAGAGACTTGCAGAATTATCGGTCACAGTGCTATGATAATGCTGTTGTGATGACTGGACACAAAAGTGGAGTTCAGGAAAGAATAAATGAGAAGAACCATCTGGCATTTTTGGAACGTTTCAAGCTCTCTACGTATTTTTTCCTCATTAAATCAACGCTGGGAGAAACTCAACAACGCTGTGCCTACAGTTATTAAATCGGAGTGTATAAGAGTGCAAGGGTAGAAGCTTTGAACCACACAAATCAATACTTTGACGACATACTTCAAGTTCTCCAGGTCATGATGGATGGTACATATGAGACTAACGAACCAAGTAGTGAAGCTAGACAGTTGTACAACCGTATGTTAAGTTACGATCTTCTGACTAGGTTTTTGGGATAAAGTACTCATTCCTATTGAGCGGGTTCAAAAGAGACTGCATGGACTTCAACGATGCTGCCTCAGATTTGAAAGCTCTCAGAGATCATTTTCACGATGAAAGAGAAACTTTGGTAACTGAAGCTCTATATGTTGGATTTAGACTCGGTCAAGTTTGGGATGTTGAAACCGAAAAATAACCAAGACGAAAAAAAAAGAATGACTCGTGAAACGTCGACCGATGCCGGATTAACAACTAAATAGGAAATTGAAAGAGTGACGAAGGGAAGAATTGACCGTCTTCCTACGGAAATGGCTAATAGGTTGACTCGTTTGCATGAAATGGACAAGAAGTTTGGGTTTCTACTTGACGTTGAAGGATTGTCGCACAGCAGTGACAGTGACGCCTTAAAACTAAAATGGGAAAATTTGGGAAATTTTTACAACTGCGATGTTGATGGTCAACAACTATACGAAGAAATTTCGGACTTCAGAATGTTGCTTACAAGCCGGACCAGCATTAAAATATGAAGACGTGAAGAAGTTTTGCAATTTATTGTGCAATATGGAGATGAGAGCATATTTCCAAATCTTGGTAAAGCGATCGAAGTAAGGTTAACAAGTTTTGTATCCATTGCTAGCTGATGTGAGAGATCTTTCGGCAAATTAAAATTAATTTTAAATTATGTGAGAGCCTCCATGGGTCAAAATCGGTTATGCGATCTTGTTATACTGAGTATTGAAAGGGAAGAAGTTGCGAAGACTGATTTCGACTTCGTTATTGATTTTATTTGTATCAATGAAGACTGTTTTTGACCTCAACACACGGAGTGCGTAACTCGGAGGACATGCAATTAAAAAAGATCTGATAAGTGTGTCCAAAATTCGAAGTTCAGCTTTGGGATCTCGTAAAGGGCAAGAGATACGAAGTCGGTTAAATGAGATAAAAGTTGCCGAGTCGAAGGGCCAGTTTGCTGGTGTTCTTGTTTTCTTTTAAGAATGCATAGTCTACTAGACAGCAATTCTAGTTGCAGCCTAGCAGATAAAATGGTAAGATCTAGATCTGTTAGAATCGAGGGTAACCGAATAAATTTTGCCCAGGGGCGGCCAAAATCCTAGCGCCTGCTCTGTCGAGAAGCTAAGGGAAAAATTTGAATTTCTAACGTTTTTTTTTAAATATTAGATTAAAATTTATACTGAAATCATCTAAATCAATTTTTTTCTGTCACCTTGGATTCTTAATAGAAAATGGCCTTGTCGAGCGTAAAACCATGTCAAATTTCATTTCCGATTTCAGAGATAAATATCTGTACCCGACTACAATTATTGAATAAATCAGTTATAGACTGTTGAATGTGAATTTATTTTTAGAAAACTGATACCATTATAATTATATGTATAAGAACGTGTGTCACCAATTCTATGAGTTCTGGCGTGATTGATGGGATGATGAGTATGAATTTCATATGTATTTACCTTTGATAGTCTTCATTTGGATATCAAATGGGTTTTAGAGTTTGAAATAATTTAGTTAGTACAAATTGTAAATAAATAATCTGAAAATAGAGGAAGACATCTGAAGCTTTCGTTGCATTAAATTAAATTGTAGGATTTTTATCGAACAGTAAGTTGTGTTGATTGAACTCGATAGATATAATTATTACGGTGAGCGCTTTTAATAAATAGTCGACTGCATCAATTTAAAACGTTTTAAAATGTGGGCATGTTTATGTGCTTTTAGATTTTTAATTCCTATTAATTGAATGTATGTAAATTGTTAATTATTGATTGATAATAAAGCTATTTAAATAAATTAAATATTAGAATTGCAATTATAAGCATTGATCACTAAGCCTGTCATGAATGCAATTCGAAACGCTTACATTGTATCACAATGTATGTAGTGAAGTAACGAAATGAGTGCTACATAGATTATTGACGTAGCCTTCTTTGATCCAATTTCTAACAGCAACTCTTCGTTGCAGCAGTGTACGGAATTAAATTTTCCCCTCATTACGTATGACTTCTACAAGTTAGAGATAATTAGGTAGACGACATTTTAAAAGCAATTAAGCCGACAACCAGACAGTTAAGGTTACGAACTTATTTTGCTCCATGTAGATTTATTTATGTTTTGTCCTACATATGTCATTTATGTGTGTTTAATAATCGTAGCTATCGAATTATGCGTAAATGTAACAATCAGTTAATACAGGATGTTGAAATTATTTATTTTATTATTTGCTATATTTACCTCGGCTCAATTTCACATTTCTAGTTGCTATAGTTATTTCTAGCTATAAAAATGTTGATTTTAGGGTTTTTGCTACGTTCACGTCAAGAGCAAGTAATACCATAAATATTAGAGGACACTCTTTCAAAATTTGAGTTGATTATACTGAATATTTTAAACTTCAACTCTAACAACAAGCTATATCAGCCTCAGGAGTGAATTTTACGAGCAACTAATTTAGAACTTTTACTTATGACGTATGTTTTGTGTTGTCTGTGTACTGTAAAATATACGTGTACACGCAAAGAGCATTCTAAGGATATATAAAAGGTTTTAAAGGTAGACAACAGCTTAAACATTTTGTGTAAAGGTGTGTGTATGTATCAAAATCACCACACATTTACTGTGTGCGTATTGTGTTTTGCAAACATAAACGAGTTCTACGAACATCGTTCCTTTATGAACCTCTCATAAATGTAGAGTTCTCTTGTGGAAAAACAGTGCTTGCTTTTACTCGCTTGGTTCAGAATAATGTGCCTTTTAGTCGTTAACATTCAAGCCGCGGCAATACCTACTACATTTGCGACAATGCTTTTATTTAGGTCGTGTTTTTGCGTCTTTAAAGGCAAATGTCTTGTTTTAATGAAAATAAAAGGTGTTTTTGAACCATTAGGTTTTATCTCGGTTCTCTCTGTTTTTTCCCTGCATATTACCGCAATTATTATTGTTGTTATCATAACCTCCTTTCCAACAATTAACAATACTATTCTGGCAATTTAAATTTTCCACTTTTCTAATTGAGCTGCTCCTGCCACACGTTTGACCTACAGGCCGTATCTTTAATCGAACAGTATGCAGTAGATACGTTTGGATATTTGATGTTCTTCAAGATCTTATTTATTTATTTATTTATTTATCTTTTTTCCTTCTAAAGCATCGCATTTTATTGCCTTGCGGTTAGGCAGTTGCGGATTTCGGCGAGCGAAATACAAGCCCGGGGGTAAAAGCAAGAGAGGCAGGGCCAAACAATTGATCTCAGATACCGCGACACGACGGCTACATGACAGCCCTGACAAATTAATAATGCGAGTTATCACGGACTCTTATCAGACCGCGCAGTAATTAGTGGTTCTGATATCTGTTCCAGCTCAATTATAAACCCTCCTCAATAATTCACCGCTCCTCTTTACTCTTTCTTTACTCTCTTTTGATCGTCGTCGTTAAATATTTCAACTTTAAACATGAAGACAATCAAACTTTAGCATTATTTGAACTTTACTTTGATGGTTTGTCTTATTTCTTCCACTTTTATAAATATTGAATCAGGTTTATAGGTTTGCGCTTTGTTTCGTCGTAAAATCCGGGGAGGACACTTTTTTATTAAATTAATTTTTCAACGATAGGAAAATCAATGTGATTTATTGTTTTGTTTCTTTCTCTTTGTTTTGCTTGTATTGTTTCCAATTTGTTAATGTAACTGAAATCTGAAACTGATAAAAAATTCTACTTAATTTGACTTTTTAAACAAAGAGATGTTTTTATGGTAGATTAATTAATTTTCTTTTGTTTTGTTCTATCTTTTATAAAATTAAATCCTCATTGTAGTTCGACCTAAAATAATTGAACTTCGCTAGAAGAACCTGAATTTTTATTAAGTACTTAAGC
>VTPC01003046.1:59324-79454 GCA_011009095.1 Ignelater luminosus | reverse complement strand
AGGGCTCTTTTACGAAATAATCTCGTTTTAAAGTTTTTTCGTGTTGCTGTCTTTCTTTCCCTGTTTTCTTATTGTTTTACTATGTGGCATTTCCATGTTCTATAACATTGCTAACCTGCAAGTAAAGACGACTCTGTAAATTGCAACGCAATCCTAAGTAGACTTTTCAAGAATACTAGATCTGTTTTTACTGGAGCATACCTCACAGACTAGTTGTTCTTCTTGAACCTTTGATCATTAATACTTTCAGAAATCTTCCTACCTCTCCCATGTAAGAATTAACAAATAATATTGTTTACTAAGATGCAAAGTTTGTACCAATCTTTCTTAGATTGTTTACTACCGCAAACTACCTAAAGGTGCATCAGGAAGAAAAATGCCAAATGGTCAGCAACGTTTTTTTCGGTTTGTGCCGACTGGCATGCCAAAACAAACATGTTGCCGCGTGTTGCCGCGTGTTTTAATTATTTTTCTAGTTTTAATGTGTTAGCTTAGTGTTTTTATTACTTTCAATTATACAGACTTACACGATTGCTTTTATCAAACCTGCATAATGTGGATTCAATACCACAAGAGGTACAAAATTGCATCGACCTTGTGTAGCAACAGAATACTTAAAACTGCAATCGGACATGTGTCGTAGAAATTATTTTGAATGGAACGCTTTCGTACTTTAGGAGACATTTTCAAATTAACTTTTAATTTAAAGACACTATATCGAAGCCTATGAAGTGCTATTGATTCTCTAAGAATAGGTCTGGTTCAACTTCAGAGAAAATTTACATAAGATTCAATCGCCTACTTGCGACATCATCTTGTTTAAAAAACTTTCAAAATAATCGCTAAAACATTAAATTATTGACCAATAACTCTTCAAGTGCGAAAATTTGATTTTTAGTCTATTACAAATCACGGACATACATAAAATAAGCTCCGAATTGATACACGATAAAATAAAAGCTAGGCTATCAAGTGCCAAAACAGAAACTTTGTTAGTCTTTGTTGCTATGTGTTATTATCTATTTTTGATAAGAAACACATGCATATTTAGCGCAATATCTTGATTACAAAACGCATTTAAGTGCCACTTCAAATGAACGTAAATAATCATTTTAAGTACTTGGTATTTAAAAAGTGACTTAAGTGACTAAAAATGCAATACTTTATCTCTTAGATTTATAATTGTTCTCAAGCAAAAAATTATATATTTAGCAATCGATTTTGACAAATTTGTTTCAGAAATTGTCTGTAAGGTATCGAAAAAATGCTCACAAATATAAAATTTACCTCAGCTACCTTAATTTATTTTAAAAACAGTAGCTTTTTTAAAATCCTCCATTTTTTGGAAAAGACACAATGAATAACTGTTACGATAGTTCAAAGATGGTCAAAATCCGATGTCCCAGAAAAAGTTGACCAAGAAACAAACAAATATAGTTCCTATTTTATTTACGTTTGAGTCATGGTGTACTATTTATGACTTTTCCATTTTGGATGCTATAAACGAAAATGTTGTCTGAGTATGAAGTTTCTACAGTAAAGATAGTAAAACACAAGACCTTTAAACGCGGCCCTTGAGAATCGCTTTTGAAGGTTTCTTTCTAGCATGTTCTCTAATTTTGGCTAGATTAGGGAATATTTGTGATTCTTCGTCATTTTTCATTAAGGTCCAAATTGACTTATGTCTTTTATTTTTAATCATTTTTAACCTGAAATCTTTTTCATGAATAAAATGTCTTCTGATCCGCTTTCGAAGCATCTGTAAACATACAAAAAAGGTGTTGATAATGATTTTGCTCAGTTTTTCAATACTTTGTAACGGCGAAACCACAAATGATAAAAAATAGATTCTACTGAGTTTCGAGAAAGCTACCTAGGAGGAGGAACACTACTTTACCCCTTTTTGATATCTTTCTAAAATTCAGTTTTGCCCTAACTGATGAAACACTAAAACCTAACACCTAAAAACATGCTGTCAATTCGTGCGTCTCAAATCAGCATTTTGTTAGACTCGAAAGACGACATATTTAAAAATAGTAAAACGTACAACACTTACCTTGTCTAAAATTGTATACCTGTCTCTAGTTAAAACTTTGAGTTGCTGGTAATAGATTGCAGCGTAAAATCTTGCAAGTAAAAGTTACTCAGCAGATGCAAATAAATCTTGCAGTTTTTCAAAACCAAAAAGCCTAATAACTCAAAACCAATATTGAGTTTTTATGGACGTTCCTAAATGTCTACTATTAAACTTTGTAACTCGGTAACCGAAGATTCAATAGAGAGTTGGAAGTACCAAGTCGGTACCAGTAGCGAGCGTTTATTTCTGGGGTCGACTAAAAACCAAAACGAAAATTTGTCTTCTTTGGACTTTTCTCTGACACCGTTATCTTCATTTGTTTTCTCTTTGACAAATGTTGGTTAACTTAAAAATGGCTAGTCATACGACTATGGAGATATCTATACTAGAAGGCAAGCATCTTCCTGACCCCTGACCGAGATAAAACAATTTTTTCGGCAAACCACTCTTGTGCCAAAAATTATATGTCGACAAGGTCTTGTCGGTTGAAATTTTGTGTTTACACACCATACGTTTAATATCATTTTAAAAAATCCTTTGAGATACTCGAAGTTGTATTGTAGCGCCCCTATGGAATTGTACTTTAATAGAAAGGTTCGCACCAAAGACTTGAAGTTTCAGAACAAATTATTTTATAAGTTTGAGAATTAAGAGTTAATAATAATGTGCAAGCAAGAAAAATTGAAATGAAGAGCAGAATATTCTTTATCCATAGTCCATACAAGCTAAGTAATCAAAACCCAGAATCACATATCTAAATTGCACAAGAAAGTTCAAATCTCAGCATCTAGTTCTTCTTAACATACTACAGAAAACTAACACTTTTCATCACATTTACTCGTAGTATCGTCACGAAGTGGTCTTACCACGCTGTATTAAAATGCCAGGAAAGTAACAATTGAAAGGTACTTGTAAAAACATTGACGATTTCCAATTTTGGTCACTTTGAAAAAACATAATTTTCTGCCAAATAACGAATTGCTTGGTAGATTCAAGTAATTTGTTTTGATTTTTAGACATTTTGGGGAGAGCGGGGTAGTTTCGGCAGTGGGGTACATTCGTCACACCTTAAAAACTTCGCTAGTTTTGCATTTTGTGCCAAAGTTCCTTCAAGTAGTGTTACCAACAACACGTCAGCTACTTTGGTGTAAATTTACAGGCGATAAGTGTTTTGTGTTGATATTATTAAAGAAAACTATTTTAACAAAATTGGGGTAAGTATTTTATAAATATAAAATTATAAAGTATTCACACTAGAATTACTAATATCTTTCGTCATATTTTAACCCAAGGACTAAGTATGTTTATAAAATTATTCAATGATAGATTTCAATCTATACTTAGTCACGTTTTGTTTCGAGTCACTAAAAAGCAAATAAATATTGTATGGGGTACATTCGGCAATTGATTATGGGGTAGATTCGTCATACATATTTTTAAGATACAATTAACGTGAAAAGTTAGTATTGTTCTATTAAGCACTATTCTGTATGTTTTTAAATGCCCCGTGACTATATACAAAAGACAGAGCCGCTATTGATGAAAAGAGTATAAAATCAGCAATAAGTGAATGTCTCAAGAATACTCTAAATGTAAGCGAGGCAGCCAGGCAGTATGGAATCAAAAGAACTACTTTACAATCAAGACAGAACTTTGCTGAAAACAGTCATTAGATAGAATTATTAATAATGATTCCGGGAACGAATCAGAAGGAGATACAAAGTTTAGCAGTAAATACACTGCCAAGCAGGTTTTCACAATGAATCAAGAACTTGAACCAAGCAACTACATAAAAAAGTTTTCAGATCTCCATTACGGTCTTTCATATGTGCAGATAAGGACATTAGCATTGCAGTTTGCAAAATCATCTCCCAACTGTAAAATTCCTGATAATTGGAAAACCCACAGGTTTGTTTGCTAACTTTTTTCATTAAAAAGAACAACCTATAAATTGTCTTTATATTTTAGGAAAAGTTTGGCTTTGGGGTTTTATGAAAAGGCATACTGATCTGTCACTCCGAAAGCCAGAAAGTACTAGTTTGAGTCGTTCTATGGCATTCAATTAACCTGTAGTTGATGATTTTTTTAACAAATATACCTTAATCTTGCAAAAGCATAAATTGAATGCAGAGCAAATTTGGTATTTGGACGAAACAGGCATTACCGCAGTAATGAGGCCTGTTAAGATCGTTTCGGCAAAAGGAACCAAGCAAGTAGGGCAAATAGCTTCCAGTGAAAGAGGTACTTTAGTCACGTTTGTCGGAATTGTTAACGCTATAGATCTCTTCTTCCAATATTTGTTTATCCAAGAATCCTCAATCTATCAAAATATTTATCTGAAGGATCACCAACAGGATCTATTGCATTAGGTAATAAATCAGGATGGATGACTTTGGAACTATTTCCGGAAATTTTAAAGCATATTGTAAACCATACACACTGTTCTGCTGTTAAAAAAATTCTTTTGCTAGTGGACAACCACGAATCCCACATATCTGTCGAACAATTCGATATTACAAATCAAATGGAATTACACTTCTTTGCTTTCCTCCACACACTACCCACAGGCTACCACTAGATGCGAGGATTTATGCTCCATTCAAAACCCCTCTTGCAACAGCCTTTAATGACTGAATGCTAGCTCATCCAAGACAAATAAAGCATATCAGAATGCATTTTCTATGAACAATATTAAGAGTGCTTTTAAGAAAGCAGGCTTATGGCCTCTTGATCGACTTATATTCACAGAGTCAGATTTTGCTGCAAGCAGTGTAACTGATAAGCCTCCAGATATCAATGAGCAGGAAACTGCAAGTACACCTAAAATCTCTTAAATATACAGAGTTATCTACCACATAGTCAAAAAAATTGTCAGAGGAGAACCAATTCAATGCTGATCGACCATCAACTTCGGGTCAAAATAGCAATAACAGCGTCAATGATATTAAAGGCCCTAGTTTAAAAGAGCTTTGTCCCTACCCTAAAGCAGACATGTCAAGAAAAGAAGAACAGGGAAATCAAAATCCACTGTTTATACAGATAGTCCTCCGTTGTTAAAAAAAAAGAAAGTGAATGTGCCAAATAAGCGACGAGAAACGAGAACTGATAGAGTAAATAGTTCGTTCAGCAATTCTGATGTTTCTTTGGATGAAGTCAACTCTTGTAGTAGTAATGATTTAGACCTAGAAGAATTAGAAAATTGGAAATTTCGTTTTAGTGAAGTTTTCTACAAAATCATTACTTATACATTATGTAGGACGGGTGGAAGCAATAAATGACCCATTGTTAACCATAAAATTCATGAGAAGAAAGGGCAGCAGTCAAACATTTGTATTTCCAAATGTGGAAGATATTACGGCTGCAGATCCTTTACACCACTGGTGGGGTACTTTCATCAAACTGCAGCAGTTTAAAAAAATAATTTTTACAGCTAGAAAAAATATGCTTAGCATGTTGAAACCAGCAATATAGTCTCTTGAAATCATGCCAATTTTTATTGCAAATAAAGTTAATCATAAATTGGAATATGTTATAACCAATATTATGACATTATTTTCCAAAACCTGCCGAATGTACCCCAATCTCTCTTACACATTCTAGCGCAAAAAGGTTTTAAAAGTAGATTACTAAGTATATAAATTATAACCAAAGGATTCTCCTACTAATGGAGTCGTATTATGAAGGAACAGAATTAATTTATTAAAACAGTTTACGTTGACACATAAACTAAAGTGAAGTGAATAAAATAAAATAAAGATTGTTCTGTCTTGCGATTATCTAACAGCTGATAAAACTACAACAGCTTTGTTTATAGCTACTATGATAAATAAGATATTGCTTGCTCAAGGGCACTCGAAAATAAACAATGTATACCCGTAATTCCACTTCACTGCGTATTGCTATTTATGTCCCCGTTATGATATGCATATGGTTACAATTGAATCAAAAAACTGTTTTTATATTTCACATTGATAACAGAAAAACTGGATGCAACCACCTAGTAAGTAGTACGTTGACTGTACAAACTATATAATAAGACAATCTTTTACACTTAAACAGGCCCGTTTCTTACAAAATTGGTTGAAAATGTTTTTAGAACGTATCAAATACTAAATAACAACCATTTTGAGCAAATAACAGCATTAGTAAATAAAATACATAAGCAGGGTACAGACTTGCCCTTAGCTAAAATTGAGTCAAAGCTGACTCATTACAAAACAAACTGCAAAAGACAATACATCACCGGTTAGTGAGGGTAATGTTCCTTCTCTTAGTGCACTATAAAAATATACAGAAAATCGGGGACTGTTAATTGTTAATTATACACAAAATAATATTTTGCCAAAAAAGCTGATCTGCGTTATTCACATAGGAACAAGTTGTACACCTAGTATTTGAGTCTAATAAGTAAAACTTGTTGTTTGCTTTTTTAGAGCTTAAGTAAATGTAATGTTTCTATTTTTAGGTGACTTTATCTTTTTTTAACTTCTTATTTTTGTTATCTAATTTTGATAATAAATACTTTAATAACAATCATGCACCAAAATTATGTGATTTAATACTAGAAACGCTTCATTTTACTTTTGCGTAGCAAAGGTTGTTTGTAAGTACTTTAGAATTTTTTTTAGATAATTATTTTTACATAATTTTGTTATAGGCCGTTTCTAAGAAAACGCAAGTTCTGAGTTATATGAAATAAAACTTAAAAAAGATGTCAAAGTTATTTAACTTTAACCTTCCAATTGTGGCCACCACAGCTATTGGCGCCGTGACTATTCTGGGAATGTATTTATACCGAAAACCAAAAAGGAATTCCATACCAACAGAGTGGAAAGCTGTTGGTAAAGTTAAAGGTTTATATATGTATCCATTAAAGAGTGGAAGAAGGGTTGAGTTGAAGACAGCACATTGTACGGGATATGGAATTCAGCTGAAGACAGAAAATGGATACCCATTAAGAGATAGGTAAGATTGTGTTGTTTCTAATTTAAATAATTAATTCTTTCATGTATTAGAACCAGCTCTAGAATTTTAACTTTTGTATCTCAACAATTTCTATAATATTTAATACATAGAACAGTAATTCTATATATCCTGCATCAAGATTAATCGCTTTGGAAAAATCTAAAAATCTGAAATCTTATTATTTCTACTAGTACAGGTTACCTCGGGCATAACGTCGTTCTATAGTGAATTTATAAGTCAAAGAACTTGTTTTGCACCTACTGTCCAAAAGGCAGGAAATACCTTGCTAGAAATGTGAATTTTTTAAAGCACTACGGCTCTAGATGATATAGGTTTTGGAAGTATCTCTGTAAACCGTCTTCTTTTCTCTAGAGATTTTTATATGACAGATTTACTATGAGGTTAGCATGAACTTCAAACTTTTTCCAAAACCCGTACCATGCAACGGAAAACTTTGGAGAAGATTTTGGAATATTTCAGTTTTGAAGGACTCAGATCTTCTTAGTCATGTCTCTTCGCGCTTTATTGCTTCTACCTTAATTCTTGTTTATTTTCTTTTAAATTGTTCGAAGGTCCATTCATAAATAATAGAAAACTTCCTTTCCGATCAGGGCAAAATGGCATATTTTATAAGTAAGCTTGTGCTCAGATCAAACTAATATTCAGACGAACTGTTGTGTTTGAGTTTGTCACATACGCGAAGCAATTTTCTAAAAAGGCATACAAACCAAACAATTTCTGCATTTAAAATTACTTTTCATTTGAAATTTATTTTCAAATACACAGACAATTATATGCTTTATTATAGATCCTTGGTTGTTTATAAAGAAGGCAACAAAGAATTCAAAACAGCTAGAACTTACCCAAAAATGGTACTAATTGAAGTAACCACAATCGACCCCGACATTATAACCGTAAACGCTCCTGGGATGAGTACACTCAACTTCAATGTTTCAACTTTACATAGTATTAACAAACCTGATCAAATATCGTAAGTTCATTATAAGTTTTGCTTTTCAATTTACTAGCTCAAAATTGGATTTAAAGCTTGTTTTGTTTCAAGGTTATGGGATGACGAAAAGATCTTTAGCGTTGATTGAGGCGGCTCAATGGATTTCTGAATATATTTTAGATAAACCCTCGGGATTACGCCTAGGACTTCATGACGGTTTACCTGATCATCGTAGAAATATCAAAGAAACTCATCAGAAATACTTTAAGTTTTATCCATATTTAGAAAGTTCATCAACGGTATGTTATTTTAGTTTCAAGGACAATTTCGTAATATTAAGTTTTTTAGGGCTTATATTCTGATTTGACAAGTTATCTATTAATAAATCAGGCATCACTTGACGAATTGTCAGTCAGAATACCAGCATCTAATGTTACAGTTCATAATTTCCGTCCAAATATACTAGTTGAAGGTGAAAACTTGGATCCATATGATGAAGATAAATGGGATTGGGTTAAAATTGGTGATGTAATATGGCAGAATGTAAAACCATGTACTCGATGTGTATTAACGACTATTGATCCAGATACCGGAATTAAAGCAACCAGCGGTGAACCTTTAAAAACTTTAAAAACGTAAGCTTTTTTACTCTTAGAAATTTTATTTATTAGATGTACATCTTTGTTACAGTTATCGAAAATCGAGAGATGTAATTAAGATTGAATTTGGAGGAGATGATCCAATTATGGGAATACATTTAGGTTTAAAATATGATGGAGAAATTAAGATTGGTGACACTGTTTTCATGGGAAAAAGTTAAGATGACATTGTATACAGTCAACAATAGACACAAGAAAGTACAAACCCACAAAGATATTTTATATAGGAGAAGTTGAGACAGCTCTTACTAAGTTAAGGTCCTGGGTACTTGCATTCAAAAATGAACTCTCATTGGTCTTCTCGTAGCGCCAATATGCTAAAAACACATAAAAAGTACAAAATTTTACTTAAAGCCTAAAATTATGATTCTGCGGTTAAATTGTATGTTTACTGTTAATTCTGATAAAATATAGTTGTTTAAATAAGTGATAAACCATAACTTGAATAATAAATGATTTTTGACATTTTTTTAAAATATTTTAACTTGTAGGTTTAACTGTATCTGGTATATTCCTTTAAGTTTCTACCTTTTTTCTTTTTCTTTAAATAGTAGAAGACCAACGGAGATATCAGCATTGAAAAAATCGACCCGCAATTGTTTAATTGACTTGTATTCAGTATTTTACACTAAAACTAAATACTAAATCATCTATGAAAGATGAATGACACCTTATCACATCATTAATATGAAAATATTTAATCAATTTCACAACAGTGATTTGGTTGAACTAAACACTAGAATCTACCGTAAATCAAGTTTTCACTGTATGAGAAGCAAATTACTGTTAGGATTTTAGGAGCAATTGCTATTAGAGAATCTCAACCAGCAGTGCTTAAGTTTTGATAATCAAATGATTTTGAATTGTTTTATTAAGGCTCACTTTTACAATCGTTAGATAACCTTATTGACAGTATTATTGCCATGGATACAATTGTGAAAATGGCAATAATACCTTCGATAAAGTTATTCAACGATTGTAAAAGTGGGCCTAAGTTTGCATCACATCATCCCAATTTGAGAATTATTAATTGAGTGATATTAGAATAATGACAATTAGAAGTTATTAGAAATTTGTTAATCGAAGTTATACTGCAAATGAAAGAGTGCGTTATTGCAAATAAACAAAAGTACGAGCCCTAACAACTATATATTGGGACAAGCAGTATTTTCTTTTCGTGTTGTATAAACAAGATATTTTATTAAATTTCCACTCAGATTTTTTGGGTTATTTAAAAGTGAAAATTGTTTAGAGTTCTAAATGATGGCAGATAAAATCATATGTTTCAACTAAAAAAAGTACTGACAACTAATTGTTAGGACAGCTAACTAAACGTT
Source organism: Ignelater luminosus (assembly GCA_011009095.1). Lineage (NCBI taxonomy): Eukaryota > Metazoa > Arthropoda > Insecta > Coleoptera > Elateridae > Ignelater > Ignelater luminosus. The sequence goes on along the minus strand of VTPC01003046.1, from coordinate 69,464 downwards.
TCTAAATTTTTTAAACGAGGTTGGTTTTCAAAAAAAAAACTGAGTTGTCACTAACCTCTTTAGTAATTTGCTTTTATAACTTATTTGCCAAATTTATCCATAAAAATGGCACGTGGTGCAGCAACAAAAGAAAATTTACGGAGATAATTTATAAAACAATATCGTACTAGCAAAGCAATTTGTGAAATCGCCGAATCTAAATGTTTCCAAATCACTTGTGTTTAATATTATAAAACACTACCGGGAAACTAAAAATATTGGCGTTAAAGGTAGAAGTTCAGGTCACCCTAGGCTGGTTGCACCAAGACACCAGAGGCTTCTTGTTAAATTGTGTAAGAAGAGTAGACGAAATGCGTTACGGGATATTATTGCATAGTGGAATGGATAATCTGGATTAAAATTATCACGAGAATGTTGTAGGAAATGGATTCATAAATCCAGATTGAAATTTTATAAGATTTGATGTAAGTTTTCAAAATAGCCGTGCTTTTCTATTATCACATAGGCTAAAAAAAGCCGCTTTTAACCCAAAAACAAAAAGAAATAGACTTGATTGGACAAAATCTAAATTATCATGAAATGTAGAAGACTGGCTAAAAATTATTTTTGGGGATGAATCGAAATTTGACGTTCGTGTGGGGGATTTTCGAAAACGAGTTATTTGGACAAAGAATGAAGCTTTTTATAAAGATTGTATTAAACGCATCATGGAATTTCCAAAGGGGGTAATGATCTGGGGCTGTATGTGGGAAAGTTTGAGTTTATTGATGGTACTGTTATTGCTGAAAAATATCAAAAAATATTAACAAGTATCCAAGTATCGAGAGACAGCATCCTGATGCAAATTTTACTTTCCAACAAGACGGGGCTGCTTGTCACACAGTCAAATCGACAGAATAGTGGTTTTCTGATAACGGTGTTACAGTTTTGTCTTAACCTGTTAACAGTCCCGATCTGAATATCATTTAAACATTCTGGCATAAGATGAAACAACAATTAAGAAACAATACTCAAAGAACAGTTGTAAAATTAAAGAAAGACTGAAAGGAATATGGAGTAGTTTTACACTTGAGTTTTGTAGAACTTTAGCAGAAACCATACCAGAAAGAATTCCAGCTGTTATTAAGGTAAAGAGCAATGTAACATCTTATTAAGATCTAAAAAGTTGATTTGTCCCAATATATAGTTGTCAATGATTTAAGAGTCTTTTGTTGTCTAGCTAATCACAGCAGTTCATTAAATAAATAATTTATTTTCATTACTTGTAATTCCTTACACAGCAATAAAACCTTCATACTTCTGTTATCAAACTTTATTAGTCGCAGTAATCCTCAAATATAGTAACGTAAAAATCTTTAAATTGCTTGTCCCAATATTTAGTTGTTAGGGCTCTATATAAAGTGGACATTAAAAGTTGTCTTTGTTATATATAGAAAGTAACTAAAACATTTAGTACGTTACGTTAACATATGCTTCACGTGCCTGGAACACGTACATATGATACCGTCTGAAACTAGATATCAAATTAATGGAATCTTTAGAGTGTCCAGAAATCAATTATCTTCTTCTATCGCATCGTGCATGATTCTTGTGAATGAATGAGAATTCTTATCAAGATAAAAAATCAAAACTAAAGTCATTTTTGGTAATTTAGGATTTGGATTTTTGTATTTATGATTGAAATCGTTGCTATTATAGAACTTAAGCCACTGATCAAAAACAAGGTTACTATACTTTGTCTTTACAGTGTGCTATGTTGAAATATTTAAATTGAAATAGTTAGGGATTAGTAAATCGGAATATGCTGTTTTTGTTTGTTAAACCGTAACTTGGATGTACTGAAAAATGATGACAATATTTTGCTGCAACTGCAATTCACTTGTAAGATATTTGTTGTACAGATATTTCTTTGCGAATTAGGAATTCTCTAACTGTCCATTATGAAAAAAATTAAGAAGCAGCAAGCTTATCAACGGCACGTTTTTGTACATTTTGTTTGTTTCGTCTACTTGGTTTGAATTATCATAAAAGCAGAGCAATCCCAATTTGTTCATTCATTCTGAACTTACCTTCCAAGAAAAGAGGAAAAGCTTACACTTACAGAAACTTTCAATAAATCTAAAAAGATGGTCAAATTAAGAGCGCCAAAAGCTGAAGGTCAAAAGGGAACCATCGGCCAGCTCACGCAGCTTCTCGTAGACTAACACCCAATATATGAACTCCTTACAAAGTAATACCCTGTATAAAAATAAATAAAACAAAATATCGCCCTGTATATGGGCTCTATTAAAAATAACACCCTGTATATAGGCTCACCCTAACACGTTTACAGTAGACACTTTGTTTATTGAAAGTAACTCAAAATATACTGTTTGGCGTGCTAAACTCGTCAATGCTGAGTACTCAAAATTTTAACGGGGTGATCGATTTGATGCACCCTTAGTTAACAAAACAAATGATAAACACGTAGTCAATCTGGAGCCAACTGGTCACGCTTATGTACCAATATTTCAAGCTAAAATCACATTAAACTTATATTCAATAGTTTTGATCCTTCTAATGATCCAATAGGTGGTTTACACTATTTAATCAAATAAACAAATACACAAAGGTAAACCCCTTACGGATATTCTCCAATAAAGCACCAAAAGAAGGTTTTACTCTGGTTTATTAAACTCTGTAAGAAAACCATTGAAACAAAGATAAAAAAAAGTTATAACAATAATGTTCCACCCAAAAGAGTAAGAATCAAACTATGAGTAATAATAATAAAAACAAAGTTTGATAATTCTACATGTAACAAAAAAAGTTATATAAAGAAAATCTAGAATCTCACAAATTTAACCATGAATTTCTATATAAAAGTTCTCAATCTTCAAAATAAATAACCTCAGTTTGGTTTTCTTTACTAACAGACCAAACAGTTATTTTAAATTTGTCGTGATTGCAAAAGACGTAGAACAAAAAAACTAATTAATTCTACCTTCAAACGTTCGTTATACAAAACTGGTTATTATAGTCTTTAGCATAAATTAAAAAGAAAATTCTATTAAATACCATTTCGCATTAACAAAATTAAATCACAAATAATAATAAAAAATTATTTCTTAACACTAATTCCTGGGTTTGCCTTAAAAATCACCACCAAGGATCCAGAAAGAGGTCTTCAAAAAGGTAAACGATGAAAACCAGAGGCTTTAGACAGCTTGTTAATTGAACATAACATTGTTCGCTCGGTGTTCAGATTATAACACATTCTTCACTCTCACACTCTTCAGCATTAACCAGGTCAAAACGTCTTTAAAGATTGTTCTTAACAAACTTGTTTTTAATCGCTACAGTGTCTACTGCGACGTGCAGGAGCACAACGAATAATATGGAGATTGTTCAACAGAAACATCCTTCCCTTTCGACATAAAACAGTGGACACTTGTTCACAAGATATTTATTCGAACGATGAGTCTCAAATGGATTCAAGTAAAAAATTAAATAGAGTGGCTTTACTTTTCACGATCCCGGGAACTCCAGACAAAATTCGACAACTAAATTGCCTCCACACAAAGAAACTAAGTTAACAGACTATGCCTGATTGTCGGCGAGTCCACACTTTATTTAGATCAGTTCCGAGAGAAGTTTGTGAAATCGATGAAGCCACCTTCGATTGAATGTCCCTAAACACCAACTTTAAACAAAAGAACTTGCAACAATAAATGATGTAAAGCCCACTCGCACATATGACTCTTACGAAAACTGGAACCCGAATGTCCCCTATCGAACTCCTGTTTCCCGCGCCGGTCTTGGTTAACCGAGACAAAGCGACTGAGTAGAGTCGCTTTTACCCTAAAAAAAGAAGAAATACACAGGTGACTATACGGCGAGTGGAAAGTTTTTAATCCTCATTATCCAGATGTAAATCAAGCTTTCTTGCGAACACAAAACGCTGAGACGTAAATAAGGTTTCTACGAACTGATAGATTATAGAAATATTTAAGCGTCTGTGAGACGGTTACATTTTAAGAAAAGTCACGTACGTTTGGCAGTTATATTTTTTTTAACAGACCCTGAACAAAAATGTTCTTGTTAACGAAATAAACAATTTGATAAATGACTTTATATAAGATAAGATAATTAATTGTTGCAAACTAAAAGAAATATCTGAGCGGAATATAAAGCAGGGACCGGATAGGTATGCAATGTTTCAAAATAACATTACAAAATGTGGTAGAAAGTCTCCGCGGCCAGAGCGTCGGGTTGGAAAAGGGAAGGGAGGGGTCCGGAAAGTGTGTGTTCTCAGTTTCTTAGATATGGACACAAGACCTTGGGGACGCAGATACTCTTATTGTTCAAACAGCAATCACAGAAGCTCAAGAAGGATTGGAGGTGAGAGAAGTAGATGACGACACTGACCTATTGGTCATGTTAAATACTCTTGCAGCCCCCAACTGCAGCTTGAAGATGATTGTACCTAGCAAAGGTGACCAATCATTTAAGACTCACAATATTCGGGCAATGCAGAATGAAATAGGGGACACTCCCATTTAAAAAGCTCCCAGGTAATGAGAAACTAAGAAAAAAATTACTAATTTTCAACAACCCCAATGCACAAGGCAGATGATATTGCTAATGCTGGCAACGGTTTTTTCCGTCTATATACGGATCCAAAAAAAAATGCAAAACTTGGATGTTCTACGTCTCCAGATGTACCTAACGATTGTTGCAATTTTCTACAATTCGCGACGGAAGAATACATTTTATTTCTCTACATCTCCTAAACTACTGAGTGTAGCAGAAAAATGTACATACATAATCTTGTTTGTGAAAACTCTTACGTTTTTTAATTGTTTTTAGAGCAAGCTAAGCTCTAAATTCAATAGTTTCCGAGATATTTGCAAAAACAAAACGGTGAAAACACAATTTTCAGACATCTTTCCCCCTCCCCTTTCCCAAACCCGACGCTCTGGCTGCGGAGATTTTCTACCACAACTAGAGCACAAAAGGGTAATGAACAATTTAGGACATTCAAACCTTTTTGTTTTTGGATGCCTGCCTTGGGAGCTAATTTTACTGTACTAATTGTGCGATAACCTAATCCGGAATATTTTAAGAATTCTTGCAAGTGGACGGAAGTAAAAATTCCGTCTTTATTTTATAAGTAAAGTAGTGTTTATTTCAAGTGTATTAATTAAATTTGAGTTTGTATATGCGACGCTACCCTTATTTTGGTTTTGAAGATATAGTAAATATCAATTGCGTTTGGGTATATCGAACTTCCTTGATGGAGAGCCATTGCTGAATAATGATCTCGTTTTAAATGTGTCTGGTAGTAGTGAGAATTTGGGAAACGATGTGCTAAAGTGCGTACCGGCATGTTTGTGCTTAAACAGTTCTCCGTAGACCAGTAGAGCATCTCTGCGTGTTGTTTCGTGTATAGAAGCACGCGAGGGTCATTGACCATTCCAACAGCTGTTTACGTCAAGTAGATTTGAAAGAGAACTCCCTGTTTCGAGATCAAATCTGTTAGGGCCTTCCGTCAAGACTAGGTATTAACTGTTAGTTTAATTGTAAGGTAATTGTAAGTTGATAATTTTATTTGGCATCCTTTTTGTATTTTGAAATTAGCTACATAAGTAGCTTTGTATGTAAATTTCACAGTGACGGGTACCCGAGGTTAAAACTGAAATTAGAGCAATAATTCTAGTATACTAGATGTTGTTTTGTTGCTAAACAGAAGATTTCGTTTGTTCTTTAACGTACGCAAGTCAGATAGTAAAACCTTGCGATTTATTATCAAAAAGTCAAAGCTTTGTAATTTTGTCATTATAACTTTTACTTAAGAGGTCTTTTGTTGCTACAAGTTACGTGGCCTAAATTTGTCATTGATATTGATTTGATTTGTCAAACTTATTTTTCGTTTACGAATTTCTTTTATCTTCTATCGAGTGTGAATATACTTGAGTATATTTTATTGTTCACTGTTTCTTAACCTTTTAGGTAAAGCAAATATCTATATATGTGTGCTTTAATAATATTGTACAGGTACCAGATATTTGGACCAGTGCATGGCGCGCTGAAAGAGTAGTTTTTTATTGTTTTATGAGCAAGATTCTAAATTCTTCATTACGGACTCGGACCATCGGTTATTTTGTGTAAATTTGCAGTATAAGCTGGCACTGTCAATTGTTTAAGCAAAAGCATTAAGATTTTAAGATATTTCAAGTTTTTTGGTAAGTTTAAAGAGAGCTCATGGTATAGAGTGTTTACTGCTATCAGGGTGTTCTTTACATAAATATGTATGAAGTGTTCTCTGGTGAGGAATTACACCAGGGAATGAAATGATTTTGACAATTTCCTGGCGCCCATACCGATTTTGACATCTTAAAACTATATGTAAATTTTTCGAATTGAATCTTGATCTAATCTATGGTTGCTTATTCTGGGAACTCCCCTTTCTCCGACGTTTTGAGCTGCTGTGAGCGCGACCTGCGAACTGAATGGGCAGTAAGGCCATTTTGTTTGGTTTTGCCCGTTACAGGCCATTTGTTAAAAGTAACTCAGCACCCAACTCAACTAGAAACAAATAACAGGGTTTTTTGGTGTATAGTTCTGTTCCCAAATGACTCACTATCTGATATTACGGTAAATGTAACCTACAAAATCCAAAAAGTCTACGATTGAGTACCGTTAAGGACATGACAAGTTCTATAATTTCCCTGATATGTTTAAATCGAACAAATATATCCATTTGGAACTGTCAAAAAATATTAAATTTTCAACGAATATCAGTTGATTTTAAATTTTACAGAACTCAAGCTAACCCATCTTGTAGAAAACTTGTATATCCTAAAGGTTTCGGGTTTGATCCCTGACAAACACAATACCCACTCTGTGTATAGGTATTGTAGCTGTAAATAATCAAATTCTTCACCGATACTGGTTTAGTAAAACCCAGTGGATGTTTACCCTTAAATTTCTTTATACTTCGCAAAGACTGCTCAGGGGACAGGATTTGGAAAGCAGAGTAATGGAACACAAAGCAAGCGTTCAAGGAAATAACAGCAATATTGCACTGAAAAAACACGGACAAGAGAACAACCACCAATTTAATTTCAACATAGACAACGTCAAGTTTTTAAACACGCAATTCATTAAAAGAAAAAGGGAAACATTCGAAATGATCAAAACGATCAAGTCAACGAAAGAAGTGAAATGGAAAACTTAAATAAAATATACTATAAAATAATAAAATATAACTAGAATAACATAAGCAGACTACACAAAATAAACATTGAAAGTTATTATTTACAGACGCGTCCATCCCTGCAAACATATTAAAGATGTAAAATTGTTAAAAATGATTATAACATGTTTTTAGAAGTATACGAGGGTGGTCTGAAAAGTTTCCGACCTCAACGTGAAGATGGCAGCACTCGTAAATAAAAGCTACTGAATTTCGTTGTTCATCTGTTGACAGTTACTCACCAAAGTTTCAGCCATTTTGGACGCGCAGTTTTTATGTACCAGTCGTTTGAGTGAGTTGATGTGAGTTTTTTTGTGAAAATGGACAAAATCGAGTATCGAGCTGTCAATAAATATTTGTTTTTGAAAGGCAATACGCCTTCGCAAATAAAAGATGAGTTGGATTCTGTGTATGAGGACTCTGCACCATCATTTACGACAGTGAAATTTTGGGCTGCTGAATTTAAACGTGGCCGTAAGAGCTTGGGAGACGATGAACGTTCGGGACGTCTAAAAACTGCAACTACCGACGAAAACATCGCCAAAGTTCACCAAATGGTGCTAGACGACCGCTGAATTAAAGTGAGAGAGATAGCAGAGGTTATGAACATGTCAAAAGAACGTGTTTGTCACATATTAAATCAACATTTAGGTATGAGAAAGCTGTCCGCGCGTTGGATGCCGCGTTTGCTCACGTTAGACCAAAAACGTGTTCGAATGAATATTTTCAGCGCTCTTTTGGCGCAGTTTAGGCGAAATAAATCCGAGTTTTGGCGCCGATTAATTACTGTAGATGAAACTTGGATACACCATTATACGCCCGAAACAAAAATACAGTCCAAACAGTGGACTGCAAAGGGGGAACCGGCTCCAAAAAAAGCAAAAACTGTTTTTTCGGCTGGGAAAGTGATGGCGACTGTTTTTTGGGATAGTCATGGAGTTATTTTAATCGATTATCTTCAAAAAGGAAAAACCATTACAGGAGCATACTATGCATCATTACTTGACAAGCTGAAGGCAGAACTTGCGAAAAAACGGCCACATTTGCAGAAAAAGAAAATCCTGTTTCACCAAGACAACGCACCGTCTCACAGCTCAGCGGTTGCCATGGCAAAAATCCACGAATTACGGTTTGAACTGCTTGACCATCCGCCTTACTCACCAGATCTAGCCCCAAGCGACTTCTTTTTGTTCCCTCAACTAAAAATTGCGCTCGGAGAACAAAGATTTTCGTCAAATGAAAAGGCAATCACCTTCGTGAACAATTATTTTGCAGAGATGGGAGCATCGCTGGGAGAAGTGTGTAGAGTTACAAGGAGATTATGTAGAAAAATAAAAAAAAATTTTAAGAAAAAATGTCTTGTGTCTTTGTTAGGTCGGAAACTTTTCAGACCACCCTCGTATTGTAAGTAATTTATTATTGTTAATTCTTAACTAGTTTATACAGGGCGTCCGATAATTGGCGAAACAGCTCCAGGTAGAAAGATTCCTCGACTGAAACTAAGAAGAAAACTATACGAAAATGTTCGTGGATGTTTCCTCTTTCCGTGCGAGTCATCACAGTTAGGAATTTTGAACAAAAAATACTCCTTTAAATAAAAAAACCGACGTTGGTTACAATTGCAATATTATGAAAGGATACTATCAATAGATTCTGTAAAATAACAGCAAATTCTGAAACTTTGTATTTTATTGATGCTTTCAGCAAAAATATTATTCTTGGCAATGATGTTCCAGGACTCTGAGCCGACTCGTTTTGAAATTTTTTATTGAGTAAATTATCGCTGTCAACTGCTGTTTTGTTTCTCATCGGAACCATTTATTATAGGCAGTGGAGTTTAGTTGGCGAAGGAAATGGTAACGTTGCGAAATTTGAATACATGAAAATTGTCGTCAACCGTCAAGAAACGTATTTAGAAAATTGGATAGGTGATTGAAGAGACAGGTCAATTGATATCAAACCGAATTAATGCTCCACGCACTCGTCTTAACCCTGAACAAGAAGAACAAATTTACATGTGTTTCTGGAAAACTTGCGAGTGGTAGTCTTGTCACGAAAGGATAGCAAAGGAATATTGACGATTTCCAATTTTGGTCATTTCAGAAACATTATTTTCTGACAAATAAAGAGTTGCTTGGTAGATCCAAATAATTTATTTTGGCTTAGTAGCGCAAAAAGGTTTAAATTACAACCAAAACTCTTATAATCTACTAACGGAGTCGTATTCAGGGAGGACAATTAATTTATTAAAACGGTTTGCGTTTACGCCTAAACTGAATTGAAACTATGATGAAGTAGAAATCTGTTACCTGATTCAATAAATCAAAATAGAAATTATTCTGTCTTACAATTATCTAACAGCTGATAACAGCTTTGTTTATAGCTATCATGATAAATAAAAAATTGCTTATTCGAGGGCACTCGAAAATCAATAATGTACAGCTGTAATTCTACTTCAATTAACTATCATTGCATTACGTATTGCTAGTAATAATCCTCGTTACGATATGTAAATTGTTCAATTAAATCAAAGAACTGTTCTTATATTTATGTGGCAATAAGTTACATGCACGGGGTACAGACTTACACTTATCCGCCAATTCCTGAAATCGAGTCAAAGCTTACCCATTACAAAACAAACTGCAAAAGACAATACATCAGCGGAATTGTTTTATACTAGTGTTCTTTTCTTAGTGCATTATAAGAATATACAAAGACACGGAGATTATTAGTTGTTAATTGTTAACTATATATACCAGGTGTATGCATAAGTTTTTTCCGGTTTAACTAAGAGTGGCGCCAGCGAAAAGTACGCAGCCCATTAATTTGACACAGACGCCATTTTGTTCGTCTGAGATTAAACAACAAACACACACAAGTTGAGTCCGCCAAAAACTAGCGTC